>OZ023262.1:228534887-228647387 GCA_964006375.1 Tillus elongatus | reverse complement strand
TGCCCACACTTCATTTCCCCTCTAGTTTACCTTTAATTATGAGCTGGGGGATATAATATCTGGGATTACGCAATAAGTGACCCAGATATGCTGTCTTTCTCCGCTTGACAACCTGGAGAAGCTCTCTATCTCTGTTCACTCTGCGTAAGACCTCTTCATTTCGCGCTCTTGCTGTCCATGGTATTTTTAGTATGCGCCGATAGACCCACATCTCGAAAGCTTCCAGTTTATTCATGCTCGTTATTTTTAAGGTCCATGTCTCTACTCCATACAGAAGGACTGACCATATGTAGCATTTTGCTAACCTTAACCTTAGGTTTATGTCGAGATACGAATCGCAAAGAAGGCTTCGTATTTTTGTAAAGTTGCTTTTAGCTTGTGCAATTCTGGAATTTATTTTTCTTTCTGGGTTTAGGTGGCTGTCTATCCAGCATCCCAAATATTTATAATGGTTGACCTGTTGTAATATGTTATTATTTATAATGAAGGGTATAGGTACATTCTGTCTCCTCTGCATTACCATTATTTTCGTTTTCCTCTGGTTGATCCGCATTCCAAATTCCGAACATGTCTCATTTAGCTGATCTAGAATATTTTGTAAGCCGGTATCCGTATCATTAATATGGTGTCGTCGGCGTATATAATAGTGTTTATCCGAACGCCATTTACTTTTATACCGTCATTAACTTTCTCAAGAGTCTTACTGAACAGAAGCTCGGAATACAGATTAAACAACATGGGTGACAATACGCATCCCTGTCTTACTCCTTTCCCAATATTTATGCTGTTAGAAGTTTCGCCCTCTATTCGAATTTTGACCACTTGGTACCGGTATAGGTTTTTGATTGATTAATGTTAAGCTCTTGCCATCTAGATCTATATTTCGTAGGGCGTCTATCAATTTCGGATGATTCAATCGGTTGAAGGCCTTCTCAAAGTCAATAAAACAGAGAAATATGTCCCTGTGCTGATCGCAGCACTTCTGGCACAACACTTGTAGGCTAAACAGCGCTTCTCTTGTCCCCATACCACTCCTAAAACCGAACTGATCATGTATCAATAGAGTTGTAGATCTATAATATTTAGAATTATTCATCCTCTGTTGACGCTAACTTAGTTAGTGAAACGCCCGTCAGGTTTTTTAAAATGTGTTCTGGTGATTTGGGGTTTCCAAGTTTGCATAACAGTTTAACATTTTTTAAGGAAAAGAGCTTTATGAAAACTCCGTACCGTAATGCATTTCCTGCCACAGGATTTTATCAGATTTTCGTTTTAAAGTTCTATAATTCAAAAACTGTGTCAGAGACTCTCTTCATCAGACTGATGGTAAAGAGGGCTGTAGTATATTTCAAATATTAATTAGTTATCCACTTTATTTCCCCGCTATATACGACGACGCAATGACAGTTTTTCTATCAATCATTATTAAAACTGTCTCGGCGATCGCGCAATGTTAATTTAATGTAATTACAAGTTTATATACATCTCCATTTGCAGACGCATCTGGCTGTAAAATGCTAATTTAAATTCTAGAGCGAAATTTCAGATGCGCCGGACTAAATACAGCGACATTTACAGACGAGAAATTAATTATTGTTCCCGATTCTGGTAGGTATACACTATTTTAAAACGTATAATCAGTCAATATTAAGAGAGCCGAAGACGTCTTTGACATCTTGCATTGGGTTCCAATACAAATTTTCACTTGTAATGCCGGCAAAGAATAATCAATCTCCAATTTTTTCAAGAATGACTATGCACAATTTCGTCCTAATAGAATCACTTTCGATTATAAGGTCTATGAATAATTGTTTCAATAAAGATCTCTTTGATATCTGGCTTTGTGATTAATATTCTTTTAATTAGTATGTTTTGGTGTGTGTATATGCTTGTAATATAAACACGGTAGATTTAATGAGCATTAAAATACAATCTTTGATGGGTCAATATAAAATCGTTTGAGTTATATTGGTGATGACTTACAAATTCTACATAGTCATTGTGCTACAGACGAAAACAATATTGCCTTAACTCACAACGTTTTTGCGAGAAAATATTAAATTCTTAGTCAGGCAAAGCAAATTAGCAGATGTAATCTGAAGTTTTTGGATAGTGCTAATAAGTAATTGTCTAAACAAAATATATTATATAAATTTTAGTATATTAGTGAATTTTCATTAAGAAAATTCACTAATAGAGAGGTAACGACGGTAAGACTTTTAGAAAACATTTTCTATATATATATATATATATATATATATATATATATATATATATATATATATATATATATATATATATATATATATATATATATATATATATATATATACAGGGTGCTACAGATTCGAGGCTCACCATGGGTATCTTCTAAACCGTAAGAGATACAGGGTGGGTTAAATTGAGGTAAATATGCGCAATTATAGGCCTTGTAGCATGCCATCTTAAAATTTGCTAGTTTCCGTATACTTCCGAAGATATACGAAAAAAAAACGAAAAATATAAATTCCGTTTTTATTTTTTCCTGAAGTTATTTGAACCGACATAAAAAGACGAAAAACACTTCGTCACTGCCACTTTTTCTACTCTACAAGATGTAGTAAACAGATTTTCAGTACAACGTTTCGTTTCGAAGAAAACAACATCAACTTTGTTTTTTCATATGGCCGTTAAAATAAGTACACCCTATGTTAGAAAGCATATTTCATTGCAAATTCAATTATGTATAGCACGATAGGTTCCTTATGTTGTTTTTTGCATTATTTAAATTTTCAACAATTTTCAATGCGTAGCAGGCGATGGAAACAAAAAAGTTACGATGATTGTCAAGTCAGATATAAGCAACACCATGATAAACAGTTAAGAGAACATGGTTCCAAGATCTTGACTTCGCTGGGGATATTGTTGGAAATACATATCTGTAGCACCAACCGCATTTCTGTGGCACAAATAAAAAAACTCTTAACATGTAACTTTGCTCTTCATTTCAAGACTGCATTGTAATCAAGACTATAAAAACGTCAAATAAACTATTTTATTAATAATGATATTAATTAAACGTGATTGAGATGCAAAACGATGCAAAACTGGCGTCTGTCTGATTGTTGAGATTCTATGCATTTTGAATTTTGATAGCTGTACTAGTGTTTCGTGTCCAAAGCCCACCGATTGTAAATTATCAAATTTTAATAAAGCGCAGATTAGTTGAATGAACCGTATTTTCAGGGTTTCATACAGAAACGGAAACCCATTACTAATAAGAGTAGGTACGCCATCCGTCCGTCCATCCTACTATTAAAGGGCTGTATCTTTGAACCATGTTCTCTTAACTGTTGATGATGTTTTCTTCGAAACGAAACGTTGTACTGAGAATCTGTTTACTACATCTTGTAGAGTAGAAAAAGTGGCAATGAATAAGTGCCATTCGTTTTTTTATATCGTTTCAAATAACTTCAGGAAAAAATAAAAACGGAATTTAAATTTTTCGGTTTTTTCGTATATCTTCGGAAGTATTCGGAAATTAGCAAACTTTAAGATGGCATGCTACAAGGCCCATAATTGCGCATATTTTCCTTAATTTAAGCCACCCTGTATCTCTTACGGTTTAGAAGATACCCATGGTGAGCCTCGAATGTGTAGCACCCTGTATATATATATATATATATATATATATATATATATATATATATATATATAATATATATATATATATATATATATATATATATATATATATATATATATATATATATATATATATATATATATATATATATTTAGAAGATACCCATGGTGAGCCTCGAATGTGTAGCACCCTGTATATATATATATATATATATATATATATATATATATATATATATATAATATATATATATATATATATATATATATATATATATATATATATATATATATATATATATATATATGTGTGTGTGTGTGTGTGTGTGTGTGTGTGTGTGTGTGTGTATCGAGGGGGAATTCACTAAAATAAATTCTACACTAAAATTCCCCTTTCAGATACAATTCCCCGATATTACCCAAAATTCTTTTAAATTCACCGAAATACCCTAGAAATACCTCTAAACTTTTGAAATACCCTGGAAATTCCCTTAAGTTGTCGGCAATTTCCCAAAAATTCCCCGAAATTCCCTGCAATTCCTCAATAATTCCCCCAAATTCCATGCAATTCTCCAAAGCGCTCTTGAAATTCCCAGGAAATTCTATTTATTTTGTGACGTCACAACTATTCTGTATTAAAATGCAAATAAATACATATACATACATATCTGTGAATGCTCACTCTAACCGAAAAAAATAATTCACTGAAGTAGTGTATTGTTGGCAAACACTATTATTTAAAAAAATTTAAGAAAAAAAAATCATATTCGACATGCAATTTTTATTCACTCTGAATCAAGAAGAAAACATACTCACATAACAACATAACACAAAATGTTCTTAAGCAAGAAATAAAACTAAACTTATATCGAAACTCATATAAAATAGATGGTTTGGCTCTTTTAAATTGGCATTCTTGAACCCACTTTCGCCAAGATTTATAAAAAAATATAAAACACATCACAAAATATATTTGGTATTTTATTATGGAGATCATTAGTCTCTCCGACTTAAAAAAAGGCTCTTAAATACGTTGTAAATAAGTCAGTAAAAATGCCTTTTAGAGTAAACAATAAATGCACACATTTAGAATATAACATAGGTGCCACTTAGGAAAACCAAGACAAAAAATATTCTTAGATTACAAATAAACCTCGAAATAAACATAAACTAATCAAAAACTATTTTTTGTCAAAAACACCTTTTTAAATAATCTCAAAGTTTAAAGAAGACAAAAATTGCACCTTTCCGATAAACCAATCTTCTTCATAAAAAACTGCATAGTAGCATTCGCAGTTAATATACATGGTATTCACCTCTGCCGCTGTGTCAGCGACCATATCTTTCTCTGTTTCTAACTCCGACAATGTTTATGTGTCCGTTGAGTCGTCGTAACTTATATTAACACTATTATCTATTTCGTTTTCCGTGTCCTCATTTGTCTTAAATACGCAAGCATTTACGGTATAGTTTCCAGGATTTTCACTTTTAGAGGCTTAAATTTTATTCTAGGGTTTTGCCGAGGGTTTTGCTTTTTATCTTGCTTCTTTTCAACAGTGGCTTTCGGCATTTTTTTTTCTGATAGTATAAACCTTTTTAGTCTGTCACTGCTAGCTTTTCCGTTGTTGTCACTAAGTAACCAACAATCACTTGATTTTTTATTATAGCCGGTTTCTTTTGCGATAAATTAATTTTTACAAAAGGGCTATTTTCTGTTGTTTTTATATTTTTTGTGTCAAAAATCTTTTAAATTAGTAGCATCTGCTTTTGACGTCCCTGATTCCTCTATCCAAAATATAATGAATAATTAAAATCTGCTTTTGCAAGGCATCTTCAGGTTCTTCTTGGTGTCTTGTAATTTCGGAAGCTATTTCAATATCTGTTTGTTCTTTTAAGTCTCGCTTTAAGTCGACGTTGAGATCGAGATCGAGATCTAAGTTTCCAGAATTACTTATATTTTCACTTTGTTTAATATATAATGAATAGCAATCATCCTCTGTTACTTTCATATCTAAACTTCTTGCATCTTTTAATGCAGCTTGTAATACAGTGTTTACTATTTACTCTATGTCCACATTTTTTAAGATGTCTTCATTAAAGGTATAATTGTTTTGTTCTTTGTGTCTTTTTGTTTCTCTCGGAAATAAGTAAGAGTTTTTTAAATCATTTACTACGTAATTTATAGAATATATTTCTTCCTAAAATATTTTTATACTAAAGTTCACTACAGTAGAAAAAGTTGACGTTAAGGAACTTACTGATCTAAACATTGCCTCGCAAGGTTGACTGCTGAGGAGCCAATGACAGAATATCTTTGCATCAATAACATTGCTTTCTTTGAACAGTCCAATAAGTTTAATTGGCACATGTGCATTTATCTCAACGCATGTAGAGCAATTAAGCGTAATATAATTTTCTTGTAAACTGTATTGTGACTCCCGTTTAATCCACTTACGCCAAAGTTTTAGAAAAAATACTGAATACCAAAGTTTGTATATTCTATTGTTCAAACATTCGTCTTTATTAATCAATGTAGCAATTAAATAGTCCATAATTTTTAAGTACATTTCTGTAGCATTTTTTTTAATTTAATATTATTGGCTGCGGCATCTCAGGTCATTAGCTCATTCATTTCCCATCATTCAATATTTTTACAAATTTTCCAGACAAAGTCAACTTGGCTCGCCCAGGAATCGAACCCGGGACCTCCCGCTTAGCAGGCTGGCACCTAGCAACCAGTGCCACGAGGGCGTCATTCTGTAGCATTACTATTTGCAATTTCACTAAGTAACTTTCGCACAAAGTTGGTACTTATTTTTCTTGCTGAATTGAAATTAATTTTATCTTCTAAAGTGATGACGGACCTTGTAAGCTGGTGCTTATATTTAGATTTGTCTTTAATAAGAGTATCGAGATGCTCTACTGTTGCCATATATTTTCCCATTGGTACCCTTACTCCTGGTTTTAAAAATCTTGTTCTTAGCTTCCTTAACAGATGAGTTTGACCCTGAACACACAAAAAGGGATTGTTATTATTCATGTGGAACCATTTTTGATTTTCCATCAATTTATCTGGAAAACCTGCTTGTATTTTCATTGCCTTAAGAAGGCGAGTATCTCCATCAGCCGAATAGCCCATTATTTTTATACCATAAGTTGATGCCTTGGCAATTTTTTCGTCCATCTCAAGATACATCATAGCTATTAAATTTATTATTTGTTCCAAACACTGTCAAACAGTGAGTAAGATGCGCTATGATACAGTAGGCATTCTCGGCTTTTTCACCTGTTTGAAAGTAGCTGTCGATTGTTTCTATTTTATTATTATATTATTATTATATTATTTTATTTGTAACCGAGTCGTACACAATTTTGACAGTATTTCGCGTCCCATCTTTTGAGATCCATACAAATTTTGCCAAATCCGTTTGTTCTAAGAACGTATTCAATCCTTTAAAATCAAACTGCCCTTCTTCAGTTCTAGCCTGCAACTTGTCTCCCAATCTGTACAACATTGACAAAGAA
This sequence comes from Tillus elongatus, assembly GCA_964006375.1. Lineage (NCBI taxonomy): Eukaryota > Metazoa > Arthropoda > Insecta > Coleoptera > Cleridae > Tillus > Tillus elongatus. The sequence goes on along the minus strand of OZ023262.1, from coordinate 228,640,238 downwards.
GGTAAAATACCCGTTAAATTTGCATGCAATTTTTCGTATAAAAGCTTCCCTCATAAATAAAAAATCTCGGGACGAAGCAAGTGCGTTATGGTAGTGAATTTTCATAAAACTATTTTTTAATAGCAATAATGTGTTTTTTTAAGAAAGCAGGCATCAAATTTGGTTACCAGTATAATCTATATAGTAAAAACAATGTGCCATGTTTCATCAAAATAACTTTATTGTTTGAAAATGTAAAAAAAATTCCGAAAGTAAACTTAAAGTGTTCCCGAAAAAACTCGTACCTATCTTGGTCAACCTTATAGGTTAATAGCAAATTGAGCTATTCAAATATTAAGCATTTGATCAAAATTCGCTACCATAACGCACTTGCTGCATCCAGAATTTTTGTTCTTACAAACATGCATTATATTTCGATGGAAAATGCAAAAATGCAATAACATAAGGCGTGTTTGATTTAAAAAAAAAGAAAATTTGTATCACCAACGACTTATGGGCCAGCCTGTGATTGTAGAAATAATTTTTTAAGATGTAGCTCAAGACACCCTAAAATTAATATATACAATTTTTTTTCATATCTGGTATAATAACAGATATATTGAGCTTTATTGATTTTTTTTACGAAAATTCTACAAAAATTATATACTATTAACGATAAACTCTATAGCTAAGACTACTGCCAAGCGTCAGAGAAAGGGTCTATTTGAAATGAATTTTCTGGAAACATTTTATTAAAATGAAGGACAATGACGGTTGAAACTAAGACTTCAGGGTTTGTAAAACATTCTTCTTGAGACATTTTATTTCCATAGCCCGTATTAGATTCAAGTTCTTTTCCTAAATGTTGCCAATTTGGACGTTTAAATCGCAACTTTGACGTTTTGTGAAAAACCCCAATTTATTTTTGTTTAAATGCCTATAACTTTTTTGTCTTTTGACCTACAGAGCTAAATTTTGGTATGTAACTTGCCTATAATGATATAAACTCGCGTGTAATTTGGTTGCCTAACTTTGTTAATTTTGGAGGTATAATTTTTTTTCTAACGAACTTATTCAATCGACTTGCAAAAGGAAGGTATGTGCCAAATTTTATCAAAATCGGTCCATTATTTTTTAAGTTATAGGTGTGACACTTAATATATATATATATATATATATATATATATATATATATATATATATATATATATATATATATATATATATATATATATATATATATATATATATATATATATATAAACATATAAAGTCTGAAACTGACCTCGGATTTGGGTTCCGGGGTTCCTAGATAGCGCTCATTTGAAGAAATTTTTTCAAAATTCGAAAGTCGAGCTCTCCTCATTAGTGAATTTTTTTTAAGAAAATTCACTAAAAAGATAAAAAGAAAATTTTTTAAAGTCATCATGATAAATATATTTTTGGCTAGGTCGATTTTCATCAATACAAGCAATTTTAATCAAAGTGTCCAAAAAATGTATTACGTGTTATAGATGAGCGAGTAGACAAATTATCACTTGAGTTATCATTATTAACATTTAACTTATTTACAGTGTGGTTTATCATATATACAATACTTGGATTGTTCTTAATATTAGGATCAATAACAGAACGGATTTCTGGTAAGATTTGTTAAAAATTTGTTAACAATGTTTTATTTCCGTAAAGCTTTTCTCATTTTCGTCTGCTAGGTTCTTCACGGCTGTATTTACAAGCGGCCCATTTTGAAGTAATCAAATTTTTAGACATTGCGTTGTCTTAGATTTCAGATATTTCTTCTGGTAATAATTCGATATTTTTATTACTCGTCGTATATGCCGTCGTGGGCAGTATGCTAACAGCCTGTTCTTGAATCGACTATAACTCTGTACACGGTCTGTTCTAATGACTGGAACAAACCTTTTTAATTTTATGGATTGAATTACATTTATCTTGGATCCTTAATTGAACTTGCTACATTCCGACCTCGATTCCGACCTTTTCGTGTTATCAAAACTCATGGCAAAGTTACTACTTTCAAGATAATGTTGATCGAGGAAATCATCTGTGACACTGCCTGATCTATTAGGACTGTCGTCAATAGTTGTTGCTTTATCGAGTTTTACGAAATAGTTGCTAATACTGGTAGAACTAGTTTTAACAGAGCCAATTCTCACATGACCCGTCTTGTGTATTTTAGTGAATTTTCGTAGAAAAAATTCACTAAAGGAGAGATCCCGACATTTGAATTTTGAAAAAATTTTTCAAATGAGCGCGAACTAGGACCCCTAGAACCCATATCCGGTGTCAGTTTCAATTTTTATATGTTTAATGTTTATATATATATATATATATATATATATATATATATATATATATATATATATATATATATATATATATATATATATATATATATATATATATATATATGTGTCACACCGATAACTCAAAAAATAATGGACCGATTTTGATAATATTTGGCATGTACCTTCCTTTTGTAAATGGCTTTGATAAATTTGTTAATCAAAAAAATCGGTCGAGGTTTTCCGAGAAAATTTTGAGTTTTCATTTATAAAAAAATTTATCTCAAAAAATAAAAAAGCTATGATAACCAAATTTGGTGAGTAGGTTTACAATATAAAAAGTAAACTAAAAAAAAAGTTATAATAAAATATTTTGTGCCAGATCATTTCTATGAAAATTCACTACCATAACGCACTTGCTGCGTCCAGACTTTTTTGTACTGTTCTGGAATTAAATCTTAAATGTTTTTTTTTTCAAATAGGTATAGTAATTAGTATAAATCCAAAGAGGTTGTGTATTTGTTGATTTTTTAGCTTTAAGGATTTTGATAGTTATTTACAAGTGATGATGAAAGTAATTTTATTTTCGTCATATGTGTCCTTCGAAGCACACACTTTTATATCATTTAGGTTTATGTTACTTAAAATTGCGACCGCACGTTTTGTTTCCACCCAATTGCTAAAAAATTTGTTTATTCTCTACGGAAAGACCTGTATCAATTTTTTTTTTTTGTACATTGGAGTGCCTCCGCATAACATGATTTTAAAGATGATAAAAATTTAAAATCTTGGTTCAAAGTGCATTCACTCATTGGGCTTTTTTCCTCTGTAGTTTTATCTTTATTGTGAAAAAAGTCTTTCAAAAGAAAAATAATGTTTTATGACAATACTATTTGATACTGACATGGTTCGTGACAGTAAATTGGACCATAAAAATTTTTGTATTCAAGTTTTGGAATATTTTTGTGTAGTTCACTCTTCACATATTGCTCTATCAGAATCTGTTATATTAGTGAATTTTCGTAGAAAAATTCACTAATGGGGAGATCCCGACTTTTGAATTTTGAAAAATTTTTTGCAAATGAGCGCGAACTAGGACCCCTAGAACCCATATCCGAGATCAGTTTAAATTTTTATATGTATATATATATATATATATATATATATATATATATATATATATATATATATATATATATATATATATATATATATATATATATGTATCACACCGATAACTCAAAAAATAATGGGCCGATTTTGATAAAATTTGGCAAGTACCTTTATTTTGTCAATGGCTTGGATAAGTTCGTTAGTCAGGAAAATCGGACGAGGTTTTCCGGGAAAATTTTGAGTTTTCATTCGAAAAAAATTCTTATCTCAAAAAATAATGGGCCGATTTTAATAAAATTTGGCATGTACCTTCCCTTTGTAAATGGCTTTGACAAGTTTGTTATCTAAGAAAATCGGACGAGGTTTTCCGGAAACATTATGAGATTTTATTCGAAAAAAATTTTTATCTCAAAGAATAATGGGCCGATTTTGATAAAATTTGGCATATGCCTTCCCTTTGTAAATGGTTTTGATAAGTTCGTTAATTGAAAAAATTGGACGAGGTTTTTGGGAAAAATTTTGAGTTTTTATTTGAAAAAAAATTTTATCTTAAAAAATTAAAAATCTATGATAACCAAATTTGATAGATGGGTTAACGATATAAAAAGTAAACTATACACCAAAATTTAGATTTCTATGTTACAAGAAAAAAAAGTTATAATAAAATATTTTGTGCCAGATCATTTCTATGAAAATTCACTACCATAACGCACTTGCTGCGTCCAGGCTTTTCTTTTAACAACATTTCACTATCTAGTCCATTAGCGATTAAGAAGTTATGTAAATAAACAGGTACTTTAAGCTTAGTAGCCGTCTGAAGTTCCTCAAAAAGGCCTGTTCCGTGCGCCGTATTTCAGTTTCTCTGAGAGTTTTTATAGTCGCAATGTAATAAGTCCGGTATGGTAGCGAATTTATTTCCAACTCTCATAACTTAATTACTTCCACGCCGTTAATACGTGTAGAAGTATGGCACCGGTGAAGAAATTTCAGAAATGTTTCTCGCTTCGACGTCGTAAAAAGTGTCAAAACATATAGAAAACATGATTTGGGAACGAAGTTTTTTTGTCCGTCGGTATGTCGGTCTGTGGACCTGTCGGTTTGTCGGTCGGTACGTCCGTCTGCTCGTAGCTTAATAACTTTCTAACGAATCGAGATATCGTCTTCATATTCAGTAAACAGTTAGCGCCTGACCAACGCACGGTTCGTGTTGTTTTGGGTTAAATCGCTCCAGGGTGTAAGGGATAAATGAGGGGTGATTCGTGCGAAAATTGATATTTTTTGTTATTAAAACTGAAGTAATATAACGTCTCGGGTTTTGTGTATTAGAAAACGTTCAATTGATCCAAAGTTCCAGACAAATATTTTTCCTGGCTATCTGATGGTGACCTTGGATTTGATCTGTGCGATGACTTTCAAGGTAAAATAAAGGTCAACTCCATATTTTCCATAAAACTCAAGTAGGGGTTGATCGTGTAGAGGTGAAATATTAAATGTTTTTGTAGTTAAGCAATCGACAGTAAATTTGGTGCACAGGTAGCTTTTCACAACCTGATAGTCGGGATTACTTGTGAGTATCATATCGGTTCAGAGAAAAGGGAAGAAATATTGGGTTTATTGGGGAAACTGACACTTTACTATTAAAAATCGAGTATTATGTTGTTTCAGAAGAAGCGGGTATAGTAATAAGAATATTTTCTTTGCGGTCAAGTCATGGACCCTAAATTAATTTCAAGAGAAAATGTCTTTCTGAGGAAAGTAAATTACTATAGCAATGTGAAAGTTGTGACTCAATTTGCAGCACTATTTTTTATTATCAAAGAGACTTCAGTTATGGTACGCGCCTTTGTTTCCCTTAACGCCGCGTGTCTTTCAAATTTCGTCAAAACAATTAGTGAATTTTCTTAGAAAAAAATCACTAATAGGAAGATCCCGATTTTGAATTTTGAAAAAACCCATATCCGGGGTCACTTTCATATATATATATATATATATATATATATATATATATATATATATATATATATATATATATATATATATAATACATCACACCGATAACTCAAATGCGATGATTCTATTTCATAAAATTTGGTATGTACCTTCCTTTTGTAAATGGCTTAGACAAGTTCGTTAGCCGGGAAAATCGAACTGGATTTTCCGTTAAAATTTTGGGTTTTCTTTCGGAAAAAATTTTTATCTCAAAAAATAGGAAAGCTATAGTAACCAAATTTGGAACGGAACTTTACGATGTTAAAAAAATTACATACCATAATTTATATTTCTATGTTACAATAAAGTTATAAAACAATATTTGGTGCGAGATCATTTTTATAAAAATTCACTACCATAACGCACTTGCGGTGACCAGACTTTTAGTTTTTAAATATATAAATATTTTGTAGAGGAAGACTTGTTTTTTTAAGTAAAAGCCGGGTCAGACTAGGCTGCTAACGAACTCGCTCAAAAGATTTGCAAAAAAGACATACTCCCCAAGTGTGATTAAGATCGTGAAATAATTTTTAAGTTATCCATCAGATAGATACGCCCATATATATATATATATATATATATATATATATATATATATATATATATATATATATATATATATATATATATAACGGTTTTCGAGGCCATTAGTCTGAGATATCCTTGGTTTTCGGGTTAAGTCACGTTCAGAACGACGTTTTGGCTCCCGTTTTGGAGTCATTTTTATGAGTTTAAAGAAACATGAAAAGAAGTGAAAATACCTCCAAAACAGGAGTTAAAATGTCGTGTTTTAATACAGTTTCGAACCGTCCCGGTTCATCATCAGCACGCCAGTAGAGTAGCGTGCTGCAGTCCGCGCAAACCAATAAGAAATCACAAACGTACAGCAAACAAGTAAAGTATATATATATATATATATATATATATATATATATATATATATATATATATATATATATATATATATATATATATATATATATATATATAAGCTCAAAAAAATTGTGCGAAAGCCGTCAGTTGCAAAATAAAACTCTTTATTAAAAGCTGAGCTTTCGGAAAATTTTATTCCATTCTCAAGGATATAACGTGAGTTTTACTATGAGTAATTATGCAATGACAAACATGAAAAAAACCTTTATTTAAATTTGATTGAAGTCTTCAATCAAATTTTTTCATGTTTATTATTGCATAACTAATCATAGTAAAACTCACTTTATATACTTGAGAATGCAATAAATTTTTCCGAAAACTCGGCTTTTAATAAAGAATTTTATTTTGCAACTGACGGCTTTCCCACAATTTTTTGAGTAAACAACACTATTACCGTCACAAAAACTTAATAATAATATATATATATATATATATATATATATATATATATATATATATATATATATATATATATATATATATATATATATATATATATAAATGTTTACTAACCCGAAATATGAGTTCTACGGGCTTTAATTCACGCTCATGTAAATAAATTTTCACGGTGACCTATCTATTAGTGAATCTTCTTAATGAAAACATATTAAAAGCGGGCTGCAGTGGTTTTCGTGATGTTGATAAAGCGCATAAACAGTTTCACAATTTTCGTATCAATGAATTTTTGTTCTAGATGGCAAAATTGAAAGGGAATCAGAGGTAAAACCTTTTAAGAATAATACTGTATTTAAATTATTTTTATATACGATTAGTTACGTTTAACATATGCTTTTAAAATAAAATTATTAAGGTTGCCTTTCTTGTCCTGGAATTGCAGGAAACTTTAGCAAAATAATTGCAGAACACAGATATGTAGCACTTGCAGCTAATTATAGCAAATTGAGAAAACTGCTTTGGCGGAAAAAACGATCACCAAGAAGCAGAAAACGTCTATGATAATATTATTTCACAACTGCCAACAAGAGAGAATGATAAATTGTATCGCCTTTAAGTTTGGTTCCGACATATGGAACAGTCCTTTCAAACTGGGACTTAATGAACTACAACTACAGTCTTAGTTAATTGACTTCTATTCGTTTCAAAGATTTGAACTGTATTTCCAAATACCAAATTACACTGACTATTGTAGTTAAAGATAAGTTGATTGATGATTTAATAATAGTTTGAATTTTCATGAATAAATTGGTTCGAATTTAACTTTGACGTTTGTGTTATTACCAGGGATTAATGAAAATTTGAAATTTCAATTATAAGACCGATTGACCAAGAAAGAATTTTGCTTATCGTATCTCAACACACGTTGATAATCTTGACAGATTTAATTTACCATTCGTGTAATTAATAATAATATATCAAAATGTCATTTCTGTATCTCCTTGAAATCATAGTGTTCGAAAAAATAAACTTCCACATTTGCTTCATTTGTTTCAGAATAAAATGGTAGACCGTAGGCGGCCATTCTGGTATAAGTCGCATATTTTAGCTGGGAAGAAATATATTGGCGGCGCCCTTTGATTTAAAACTGGTCGAAATCAGTGGGGATTCGTTAAAACAGTGGAAATATGTGAAGGCATCCGACATGGCTAACGTTCAGGCATTTATAAGGACCGGGATTTTGTATGTGTTCTACAAATACAGGCATAAATAAAATAGTGTATTTTTTTCCCACTAACCTACAACAATAATAACATATTTTATAGTTATGTTCTTTTGTTTCATATGATTACACACAATTATACCTATTGTGTGGTGGCGCATTGGAAACGAAACAGACCGATTTGCGTCCAGAGAATTTTTTTTAAAGAAACGCTGAAACACTTCAATTTTAATATTGAGGGGGACATGTTTTGACATAAAACTCAACTCTGTCACATAAACCCCTTAAGGGTGGTGATAACAACCCTTATATTTTAAATAGGGAACATGGGTCGAGTGTTACATCATTTGAAAGATCTTTCTTTTCTGAATTCAGCACACAAATTTCTTTGGAAGTTTTATCAACTCGTTTAAAAATTATTCACAGTTGGAATTGCAAGAACGTATTTCATTCATTGTGGTAAGAAATGCACTAATTAGTCAATTTTTCGTTAAAAAAAAACTAAAAAACAAAATCAAACGTTCAAAAATGTTTTTTCAGTTAACTAAGTGTTCAAATTGTTGACCAACAGCTTCTACAAAAAAGTACAAGTTTTGTTCAAAACGAGCTCTGACATTCTGGAGCATTTGTGGAATTAGTAGACGGCATTCTGCAATAATGCGCCGTAATTCTTCCAGGGACTCCGGTTCTGTTGCGAAAATTCTACTCTTTACATGGCCCCATAGAAAGAAGTCTAAAGGAGTTAAATCCGGTGATCTAGGGGGGCACTCAATAGCACCTCTACGCCCAATCCATTGCTTTGGAAACTCTCTGTTCAAAAACTCCCTAAGACGTCGTAAAAAGTGATTTTCTTGATAGCGATCATCATTTTCAACAATGTCAATTAGTAGAGGGTAAACGATATCTTCTAGTAACTCCAAATACGTTTCGCCACTCAAATTGCGATCAAACAAAATTGGTCCGATTAAACGCTTTCCAAAAATTCCAGTCCAGACATTCAATTTCTGTGGAGTTTGAGTGGGGACTTCGTGAAAATTTCTTGGATTATTATCTGCCTAGTAATGACAATTATGACGATTGACTGTAGAGTTTAATAAAAACGTACACTCGTCTGAAAAACATATACTAAACAGAAGGTTCCCGTTATCAGCTATTTGTGTAGTCATAACTTCACAAAACTCCAGCCGCCGATCAAAATCATCTTCATTCAGTTGTTGTACGAGATGAATTTTATACGGGGAAATTTATGATGCTTAGATATTCGCTGAATACTTCTTCTTTTGATGTTTGAAACAGTGGCCAATTTTCTCGTGCTCAAAGTTGGGCCTGCAGCAATTTGTCATAACACTTCAATCTCAGTAGTCTCATTTCTAACCAGAAATTCACGTTCAGGATCCCGTTTTTTTGTTGGCTACTGAACCACTTTGTCGAAACTTTGCAGCTAACTCCAAAATGTATTTTCTGTTAGCATGTCTGTTCGGATGTCGTTCATTAAACAAATTTGCGGTACGGCTGCACAGTCGTCCTTTTGAAAAACAGAGTAATTATTTCAACCCTTTCTTCTACAGAATACACTATTGTGAAATTATTTTCGGTAGTACTATCAAGTATCAAACCGACTGATAAACTGAAATAACAAACCGCATTTCTCTCATTCCGACAAGAAATGTTCTGATAGTCAATTTTTTGTTTACAAACCAACAAAACATTGACTATCAGCACATTTCTTATCGGAATGAGTGTTTGCATCTCCAACTGTGAATAATTTTTAAACGAGTTGATAAAACTTCCAAAAAAATTAGTCTGCTGAATTCAGAAAAGAAAGGGCTTTCAAATGATGTAACACTCGACCCATGTTCCCCATTTAAAATATAAGGGTTGTTATGACCACCCTTAAGGGGTTTATGTGACAAAGTTGAGTTTTAAATTCAAAATATATCCCCCTCAATATTAAAATTGACGTTTCAGCGTTTCTTAAAAAATTCTCTGGACGTAAATCGGTCGGTTTCGTTTTCAATGCGCCATCCTATATAAAATAATCCATATAGTGTTAACATTGAATAAAGTAAGTTTGTCGTTAAGTGAAGATTGGAACCTGTGATGGGCACTGATAAGCACACTTGGAGAACCCAAGCCGCCACAACATATTTTAAAAACCGGAAGATTGTTTCACTAGCCAAGTTAGCGTCATCAGAGAATGAAGAATTCTACTATTCTTCTATTCCAAATTATTTATCTTCTGGTGGTTAGTGAAACGATCGTCCATTTTTTTTAAATGTGTTTTGGGTTCTCCAAGTCTACTTATAAGTTTGTCATTTATAGATAAACTTTTTGAATAAAATGTATATTAGATTATATGGTTACTAAGTGTGAGCATTTTAAAATTATTTTGGACTGTACAGAGTGTGACCAAAAAGGACGACAGTGCAAAGTTGTTAATTTTTATGCAACATCATGTGTATTATTCAATTTTTAAATTCTACGTATAGGTAGTTATTGAACTTTTTTATGGTAGGTCTAATCTATGTAAAATGTATGGTTTGTGAACAAATTGAAAATTTATCCAAAAGAGCACGTTTACAAGCACCTATAATTTTTGTGAATTTTCGTGGAAAAAATTCACTAATGAAAAGATATCGACTTTTAAATTTTGATTTTTTTTTAATAAGCGAGCACAGACCCCCTAGAACATATATCCAGACTCAGCTTCAATTTTTATATGTTTATGTATACATACATACAAAACGTATTTGCTTCAAATTCGTTGTCTGAAAATCGCAAATTTTGACGTTTCAAATCGAACCTTGACGTTTTAAGAAGATAAATTATAAAATTTTCAAAATAGTTTTTCTGTTACTTCTTGACCTTTTTGCGCCAACAGAACGTAACCAATGTATGTAATATTCAATTGGTTTTGTTAATCACACAAAATATTTTGTTCTTGTGGTTTCTTCTGATCACCAGTGGCACCCAAAATTTCTTTCTTTAAATGCCTATAACTTTTTTTCTTGTAAGCTAAAGATCTCAATTCTGATGTGTGGGCAAGTTTGGTAGTAGAAAGAAAAGGTCAAATTTAGTTGTCACAGCTCTGTTATTGGTGTGATATATATATATATATATATATATATATATATATATATATATATATATATATATATATATATATATATATATATATGAGGTAGCCATCAGTCGCAACATAAAAAGTCCGTATTATACTACTGAGCTTTCAGAGTTGTATGTGTGTTTTTGTTTCTTTAACGTCGGTCTATTTCCGCGACTATGGCCAATCACCGAGGGCAGAGAGCAGTTTCACCGCCTTTCTGCAAGGCGGGTAGGGATATTTAACGTGCCCAACATCACAAGTACACGTAACTGACGGCTTTACGCCCCCTCCGAAGGAGGCAACGTGTAGACATTCAACTTGTCAAAGAAAATACCACAATCTCGGTTGATGTTAATGTTACCGTATGTGTATGTATTGAAAAACTAAAAGGAGAGCCCTGCGATGGAACCCAGCACCCTTTGGTTCAGAGGCACACGTTCTTATCACTGAACCACTAAGGCTATAGCTTTCAGAGTTATTTATTCCTCTATCAAGGTTACATCATAGACGGAAAAAATTACAATTTACATAGCAAAAATGAAAATTTTTAAATACCTATAAAATGAGTTTTTACAAATTAAAAATAGTTTTATTATTATGCCAGAATTGAGGAAAAAGCTCGGAATCGAAATATTAATGTCAGTGGGCTACGGCGAAAAAAAACATAGTTATAAAGAAGTGTGCATTATTTTTTATTAAGTGTATCTTAACGTCCACAAAGTAATTAACCGCACGTTTCAAAATTATTGAAAAACTGAGAAACAAAAATGGTAGTGTCAGAGATAAACTAACAGTAGGATGACGAAAAACGACTGTAGCTGGTAATAAGGCATTAGATTTATTGTTGTTTTTTAATGAAAAACTTGATTTGTCTACAAGAACTTTTCGATGGCGAATTTGAGAGGCGTGCTGAATGTTGTCATAATATGATGGGCAAATTTAATGAGAATCCATACTTTGGTAGAAACATTATTCTCTCTGATAAAGCTACTTTTACACTGCATAGATTTATTAATAAACAAAATTTTCGTTATTGGTTTCAGCAAAATCCACATAGGATGCTGGAGGCTCAAACCCAGCGACCACAAAAAAATAATGTATGGGCCGGTATACTAGACAGAAGTACTATTGGTCCGTTTTTAGTTAAGGGAAATCTAACATTTGAAAAATAGTTCAATTCATTAGTAGAAGAAATTACACCCACTATGGTTGCAGTGACCCCAGTTTATGAAGTTTGGTTCCAGCAAAATGGAGCTCCTAGTCATCTGGGAGACGCGTGCGGCAATATGTAGACTAGGGTTTCGCAGAAAAGTGTATTAGGCGGGGTGGTACGCTTGATTGTCCTGCTCGCTCTTCTGATTTGACGGCATGTGATTTTTTCTTTGAGGTCATTTGAAGAATGTTGTCTGCAAAGACAAGTCATAATATCTGCAAGATCTAAAAGCTGGAACTATTGACGAAACAAGACGGATTCTGTATTTTAGCTTAATTTATGTAATAAATGCCTTTGAACCGTGGGTTAAATTTTTCCATTGATAATAATGGACAACTTGAATGTTTAATCCGTTCAGAATTATTATCGTTGTTTTATTACATTTTGGTTTTGCCAGTTTCCTTAAGACTTAAAGGTAATTTTTTCTCATTTTTTTTTTCTTGTGGGACCCGATTAAAGTTAGATAACGCCGTATCAAGAGGAATACGTTTTTTTTTCAGAAAATACAAAAAGGAAATTTAACTTACCATTAGAAGAAATTTAGTTACCATAACAACGAAGTGGTTTACGCTAAGAAAAATTGTATATCTCCAGTTTGTAGCAAAAGTATGTCGAAGAATTTCGTTGGCACATTTTTTTGAATAACGAATTGAATATCTCAGGAAATACAAGAGCCTTTCAATACGTTTTACTAACTCTCTCTATCTCTCTCTCTCTTACTATATATATATATATATATATATATATATATATATATATATATATATATATATATATATATATATATATATATATATATATATATATAAAAAACATATTACCGCTATTTTTGTCAATAATTCAACGAAGAACAACGAAAAATATTGCTAATTCTGAACAAAGATTAACAGATAATAAAAGTCGCCATCAAACCAAAGCAATTAATTTGATTCTTTACAAATACTACAAATTCTCTCTATACATAAGTATATGTGCCTATAGAGGCACCTACTGGTTAGACAAGAGGTGAAATTCAATCGCAACTTATCTGTGGACGGACAGGACAGGCAGGACGGGAATTAGAATTCAGCGGGTGTCCGGTCTAACTCCCAGTGAGCTACTGAGGTGATTGCCTGCCAATCTCCTAGTCTTCACCCTCCTCAAGCTCACAACTTCTACTTAATCAACGAGTATTTCGCCCGGTAATCAACTTTCATGTTTTATTGAAACTAATTCTCTTCTCAGAGGACTAACCAAGCGAGTATTTTATCCAGTCTAGACGACAAGTTGAGAATTTTGATTGATATTTGATTACTGGTTGGTAATAGTCGCATTGAAAATATGCACATGCATATTTAATAGAAACGACTGGTTGTTGTGACAGTGTAGCGAATACATTTGTTTTCGTCAATCGTTAAATAAATCAGGCGGTACACAATGAAAGTTTTGTTTTGATCAGATATTCTCTAATTTTACTAGAAAAAAAATCAAACTATAAACAAAACCAAATTGATTCCTCGCTTTGGGAATTGATTATTTTTACAAGGTCAGTCAACAATTGCATAAGGTAGTTTTTTCATGAATATGTTACATTTTTAACTAAATTGTACAGGGTGAGCGATAGAGAAATTCTGAAAAGCGGTTTTTAAATGCGCTTGAGCAAGGTCCATTTTAAGCCAAATTTGCATATTTTTGGATATTTGGAAACTGAAATAATGACGTCATCGAATTTTTTTCCCAACAACATACCTATATTTTGGCATATCTAAAAAGAATTATATAAAGCAACAAAATTGCCACCTTTTTCCGTTAAAAAGTTACCTAATAATGTAACATTTTAAAACACATTATATATGTTACTACTTTAACCACGGCAATAAACAAACCCAATAAACACACGTGCGTTTAATAAACGTCTATTTTGCGTAAAGACCGTTGAAAAAACGTTATCGGTTATAAAAATTAACGTTCAATTCTAGGCTAAAAAAGCAACGTTACCATTTCTTCGTTGTAAAGACGTTAATTATGAAGAGTTTTTAGACATGATATTTAAACGTTATTTAAACACATTTCGCCTATCAAAAAACTACATTTAGTTGAGATTAATACGTTGAATATATGTATTTTATTAAACATTTTATAAACGAAAGATATTTTGTGTGGTATAAACGTTATATGTAAAACAGGTACCTATTTACCTAATTTTTGTGAAAAAAGTAGGTAAACATTTTCTCGTTGTAAAGACTTTATTGATGAAGGGTATAATATTTAAACGTTGTTTCAACACAGTTCGCCTACCAAAAACCTACATGAAGTTAGGATTCATACATAAAATACACGTATTTTATTAGACATTTTATAAGTGAGAGATATTTATGTGATATAAACGTTATGTTTAAAACAACTGTTTTCCTAATTTTTGTAAAAAAAAAGTAACGAAACAATTTGTCATTGTAAAAGACCTTATTAATTAAGTGTTTTTAAACATAATCTTTAAGGTTGTTTCATGACAGTTCGCCTATGAAACATATGCACGAAGTAGGGATTCATACATAAAATATACGTATATTACCAGACATTTTTTAAGCGAAAGATATTTTATGTGATATAAACGATATATTTAAAACCACTATTTTTCTAATTTTTGTTAAAAAGCAAATTACTTAACAATTTATCGTTGTAAAAGACGTTATTAATTAAGTGTTTTTAAACATAATATTTAGACGTAGTTTCAACAAGGTTCGCCTATAAAAATATACATGAAGTAGGGATTTATACATAAAATATACGTATCTCACTAGATATTATTTTAGCGTGAGATATTATGTGATACATTATATTATGCACCTATAGTTATATAGGTTACATTTGTCCTGGCTTTTTAAAAAATTTTGTCACATAATCAATCTGAGAGGTATTCGACAATGCGTGTATGTTTTAAAAGGAGCTATTTTCTCTTTTGCATTCCACTGTGTAATACATAAAACATATTTGTCCTTGTAAATTAGTAAGTGTTTGTGCGCATGCTGAACGAGAATGAACAAGAAATAGAAATAGAAATAGAACAGGTAAAGTGATGGCGTACAGTGTGTAACGTGGTGCTTGGAATTAAATTTTATTAAATATTATATTCAGTACGTGAGACTTGTATGTTATGGTGAATGGTGGTCTGTTCTATAATTTATAATTGTTTTATACATATTTACAAAGAATGATTATCATCCTGTAGCGATTGTTTTGGAAATAGGTACAGTTCAAAGTGTCAAGTTTTATGTCTTATATTAAGGTAAGCTGTATCACAATATGTAATAATTGTCTTCAAACGTTGTCGAAGTTAATCACATTTCTTGTACTTTGATTGCTATAGAGCGTTATTAGGTAGAATAAATAATTGGGACTTATGAGTTTAGCCGGCGTGTTTAAAATCGGCCATGTTGGTTGCTTTCTCATATTTTCAAGTTTAATTTTATTGAGGCATTAGACGTATATCTAACGTTTATGAATACACCTTTTTTCCTCTATTTTGATTGTTCGTGTATCAAACTTTCGAATGAAAGTACTAATGGTTAGCTACGGGTTTAGCATTTATAAATTCTGATGTATTTGTTTATTTTCCCCAGTTCAATTTAATGTGCACGATACATGTACACTTATATATATATATATATATATATATATATATATATATATATATATATATATATATATATATATATATATATATAATTTCATTAGAACCCACGAGAATAATGGCAGTAGTATATGGTAATCACAATTTTATGACCTATTTATTTCTATTTAGTAGTTTATAATTTTAGATGCTGTAAAGCTAAATTTTTCCCAACGTGAAAAAGGCGACAGAGCAATCTTTTGTGCTGTTAAGGATTGGTTGAAATTAGCTACTTCGAAAAGGTCCAGAGCAAAAAACTAATGGAGCAATACTTTTTTTTTTGGTTGAGAAGTTGACAAATAATTTAGGAAATATATTTATTTCATGATTAAGACGCTATGATTGAAGAAGCTTGTTATATTTTTAGAATGTGGTATCAATTATTTTAGTTTTTTGATAATGAAATGTAAGTTTTTTAAATATATTTTTGTTTTTTAAATAAAGTTATTTTTATTTGACATTTGACTTGTTGTGATCTAATCCATTTTTATAAAGCCCATTTAAAATTATAAACATAAATAATAATTTGTCAATGGTAGGTTTATAAAATTTGACAGAGTAGCGAGTTTAGAAGTTTTGATGAGCAATGAGCACTTAAAGTAAGTATCTACACCGCAATGAGGTCCAGTTTGACACTTCTACACCCAATGATCGTTTGTCCTATAAGTTGCCATCGTCAAAAAAATTATCGTACTCATCTTCTGCTGTCAGCTGGGTTGAAAAACTATCATTTGGTAGGTATGTATTAGTTGTAATTCAAACGTTTATTATACGTCGTTAATACAAGCAGATTAACGTGACAGATCCCGTTGATAAACATTAATTATAAACGTATATTCTTGATGACAGATGATGGTTAAATCAACGTTGCAAAACCCTTGTTAATAAACATGTATAAAAAATGTATATTTTACGTTATTAACGGCAAATAGTTTAACGTTACAAATTCCCGTTGATAAACGGTAATTATAAACGTATATTCTCCATTACAGATGATGGTTGAATTAACGTTGTAAAATCCTTGTTAATAAACATGTAAGAAAAACGTATATTTAAACGTTAAAACATACATGTATAAAAACGTTTTTATATTGGTTTAATTATATGTTTATTTGGGCGACATTTTTACCAAAATTAAACGTAAGGTAGCAGTTTCCTTTTAAACGTTTAATTAACGAACATGTGTTTACTGGGAAGTATGTAGGCAATCATTGCAACAAATTTTCAATGTGACCACCTCCTACTTCTAAACACTTATCCAATCTCCGCTCTACTTTTCGCACCGAAGCCTTATGAAACATTTCTCTAGATAGTTCATCGCAAGCATTCCTCATTTTTTCTTTTAAATGTTCCAAGTTAACAGATGGTGTTGTGTAAACTTTATTTTTGAAAGCGCTACACAAGAAGAGGTCTAGTAGGGTCTAATCCGGTGATTTAGGCGGCCACTGTATCGGTCCATTTATACCTATCCGTTTTTCTCCGTAAGTTTCATTTAAATATTATTGGACAATTCTTGCTTTATGCGGTGAAGCTCCGTCATGTTGGAAACACATGTTTGCTCACAGCTGTAATGGCACATTTTCAAGCAGCACAGGAAGTTGTTCTTGGAGAAATTGCAAATATTGCTCACTACCTTCGTAAAAATACACCAAACGTTAACTAGGAAATGTTCTTGATTTTCAATCAGATTGACGAAATGTGGATTTTCAGTAGCCCAAATATGCTTTTCTTTAATTGCGCTTACCGTTACTAACAAAACGGGTTTCGTCCGGCCACAACACGTGCTGAAAAAAACGATTGTCATTGATCAAGTTTACCATTACTTGGGCAATATAATTAATTATCCGTTGTTGCTGTTGATCTAACAAGTTATGAAGCTTATAATCGTGATCACCATTTTCTTTCAAAATTTTTCGTACCGAACTATATTTTAAATTCAACTCACGACAGGCCGAATCGAGTTCCTTGAACGGTCTTAAAAATACTGCAAAACAGTGGCAACAGTATTGTCAGAATTGACCCTTCTAGCACTTTTTCTTCCCTTTAGAGAAGAAAATGCCTCGCTATTTGCATTTAAATTGCGTTCTAATCTTGAAAATATTTTTAAGCTTGGAATAACACGTACAGGGTATCTCTGGGCGTATAAGTAAACTGCTCTTCTAGGGTTCTTTTGAGACTTACCATAAGCTGATTACATATCGACTTTTTCGTTGTACGTAACCATTTTGCAAAGTGAAATGACAACAAAAAATATTTGTAAACCAGTAGTTTAATGATTGACAGATAAAACGTTGCTACGACAGATAAAAGTTTGCTATTTGTTTCCAAAGGCTTCTTGTTTATATCGTGATGGTTGCGCGAATGTTTTGTTATACCTTTTTCTACAAATTTAATTACAACTTTTTAACGGAAAAAGGTAGCAATTTTTTTCTTTATATAATTTGTCCAGAAAAAATAGCTATTTTTAGATATGCCAAAATATAGGTATGTTTCTGGGAAAAAATTTGATGACGTCATTACTTCAATTTCCAAATATCCAAAATTATGCAAATTTGGCTTAAAACGGACCTTACTCAATCCCATTCAGGAACCTTTCTTCAGATTTTTTCTATCGCTTTTCCTTTTCTTACAATAGAGCCGAGACATCGCGTTTTGCTCACCCTGTATATATTACAATGGAATGAGGGAAAATGACAGGACACATTTGGAGGCAGAATAAATTTTTTGTAAAAAGTGATACAAAAATCTTTCGATACGTATTAATAAAGCAACTCGAAAAGTTTTGTTCTGCATAAAAAAAAAGTTAATAAAACATAGTCAGTTCCAAAAATAAGGTTTTTAATCGAAACATAAAAGTTGAACAAACTAAATTAAAACTAATCACAATATCTGTTTATATCTTCAAAATAATGCCAAGAAGATGTGGACCTTGCCTTTTAAGGTATCCTGCATCTTTGTTTTCATATCATGTATGACACTTTCTAACATTCAATTTCTAAATGTCTTGAGGATTATTTGCAAAAACTATAGACTTTAAATATGCCCAAACCCAAAAACCACATGGAGTCAAATCACATGACCTCATGGGCCATTGTACTCCTCCAAATTATGAGATCAGCCGACCCGTGAACATTTGTCTTAACAATTGCATTGAGTTTCGTGCAGTATGGCATGTAGCTCCATCCTGTTGGAACCACATATGTTCAAGAAAGTGTCGCAATTCTTATTGTAAAAAATGTTTATAATATATGCACACATCATTGCTAACTTACCGTTACGGCATTCCCATTGTCATTTTCCAAAAAACGGGCCCCACAATACACTGGGCTGACACCGTACACCATACCGCCACTTTCAGGCTATGAGGTGGAACTTGATGTAATACCTCCTTTGGATGTTCTTCAGCTCAAAAGCAAGCATTTTGTCATTGACATAATGAAAGTGTGCTTCATTGGACACAAACAGGCAATTAATTATGGTTGGGTTATTCCTCAAAAGTTCTAAAAAACACGCAAAACGCTTGTCTTGCCGAAAAATCTCTACGCTTTAATTTTTAAACAATTTGAATTGTGTATGCCGTAGAGAGCAAATCTGTATGTAAAATTCTTCTTACGCTAATTTGTGACATTTCCATAACTTGAGAATGCCTTCTTGTGGATCGTTGTGGACTTCTGAGAAAAGCCACTCTTTTTACTTGACACAGGCCCACCAGTTGATTTCTTTTTTAGAGCTGACAAACTGAATAGCGCGAATTGTGGTAATTAATAATAAATATTAAATAAATTAAATGTTTTCGTTTTTTTTTTCAATTGTTTGCAAATTTTCATTCCAAATTTTTTTTTGAAGTTTCGTCGAAAAGCTTTTTGTGAATAATTATATCTTGGAAGGTGGTCAAATATCTTGAAGAGGTTCATTGACCACGAAAATGGGACCAGTTTTTTCGTGAGCATTTTAAGTTTATTTTTGGAATATGTCCGTAGATTTTTCAAACAGTAAATTTATTTGACAAAATATGGTACATTGTACATACAGACTTGGAGACTACCTCTCTGGCTTCACTGTTGGGTTTCATTTCTGTAGGTGAAGGGCGTAGCCAGCGCGTAAGCTAAATGGAGCAAGAGCCCTTATGAATTCTAGATGTGTTAGGATGTTATTCAACGTTTCTGTGACTAGTTTCGCTGCTTGACAGCATTCTCAGATGAATAAAAATTGAATTAGTACGAAATCATGACAACTATAAATAAATATCTATTATTGCTATGTTATGATATGATGTTTTGATCAAAAATTCATTAAAATGAAAATAAAATGTGAACACAGATGACAGATGAGGCTTTCAAAATGTCTACGTGATGTATGTCAATATTTAACATAAAAATAGAACTAGCCTATAATAAGTATAATAACAGTTACAACAATAAAATAACTAAACAATAACAGTAATAAAGCAGTCTCCATACAACGAAAGTATCGACATACATCAACTCATTATCTTATTACAACTTTTTTGAAAGAATAGTTGAATTTATTTTCTTTGACTTATTTAATTAGAAAGAAGAGTATCCAAGAAAGGGGAATTCATTAAATCAGTTTGCTCGTTTAAAACAAGGCAGCTATTGTGGTGTGTGTGCTTTTTGACTTCTGAAGCTTCAAAAAAGTCTAGTTTACGTTTGTCATTACAAAAATGTTGCGGTTGTATGCGGCTATGTACTGTAGGTCTATGTTCAGTATCAATAATATGTTTCGCAAATGTAAATTTTTTAGCGTAGTTATTTCCAAATGCAGAAATATGTTCTTTGTCTAGGGTGTTAAAATTTCTAAAAGTTTGACCTATAGATTGCGTTACAATGGGTACAAGCTAATATATTATAAACTCCAGCTTTTGTCAGGAAACAAGATTTTTCTTTCGCGTTAAATAGCAAATCATGCGTCGTGTTGTAAGAGTTAAAAGCTACCTTTGTATTTGTACAGGTATTTAAAATTTTTGAAATGTTTTCCGAAATGGTTCCAAAATAAGTTATCGAAACGTATCTCTTTTCTTTCTTGTCTCTAATATTTGGATAAATTAAATTAATCGCTAATTTGTATTCTTTTCTCTCGATCATTTTATCTATTACTTTAACAGAGTAGCCATTATTAAATGCTGTGTGCTTGATTATTGATTTTTTTTTCAAAATTATTTTGTGACAGGAATTGAAAATGCAATGGTAGGCACAGCTTTTGTGAAAAAGGGTGACATAAATCGAATGGTATGGTTGTGTCAGTACAAGTTGGTTTCCTATATATTGTAGAGTCAAATGAATTATTTTCTAACTTTCTAATCGTTAAGTTTAACAAATTTATACAACTTTTAGCTTCTTCTTCTAAAGTAAACTTAATATTTGGGTGAAAGTTAATAATAAAATTCAAAAATTCATTTAGATCTGTATGACTATCTTGAGAACATGCTAAAATATTATCTACGCATCTGTACCAAAAGACAATATTATGCGAAAGTTCTGATGTTAAAATTTGGTTTTCTAAGTTTTCCATAAATATGTTGGCTAATAAAGGCGACAAGGGACTACCCATAGGTAGGCCTTCATTTTGCATATAAATTTTATCATTAAATTAAAAATAATTTTGTTTTATACATGAATGGTACATTGTGCCTACTATAATACTGCTAAAAACAAATTTGATGCCTGTGTTTCTAAAAAAGACATATGTGCTATTAAAAACATTTTAATGAAAATTCGCTACCATCACGCACTTGCTCCGTCCAGACTGTTATCAACTTCTTTTACCATAAGGCAAATATATTTTTTTTTCCTACTGCTGAAATTTAAAGGTAAATTGCCCATATATCATCATTCATAAATAGAGCGCTGCTGACCGCTTTATACCATTTTGTTTACCTATAATATTCCCATTATAAAGTGAAACTGAAATCACCATTCACTCTCAGTTTTAAACATCTAATGAACGAATTGAGTAAACGGTTTAACGTTAATGACCTATTTGGTCCATTAATATAATTCAGCTATAAGAATTGTAATGTGATTCCGACAAATTGTTGTATTCGGCACTGACAGAACATATAACTTTAATCATCAGCTACAAGTCATTAACGAAGCCATGGACAGCCTTAAAAAAGATGTACTATCTTAGAATAATTAGCTCTGTTGAAATGTCATACAATTAGTTAAAGCAAAACAGTTATAACACCGTGGTGACACAAATATAAGCTAACGGTAATTAGAATGCACCGCTCAGTTTGACAGACAAGTTGAAGAGTACCTGTATCTTTATATTTAAATAAGAATGCCATCCTATTTTACAATATAGAATTAAATAGACAATACTAGCTTTTACACCCCGCTACGTTCGGGCTAATACCGGACTTCAACACTACTCTCTATCAAATTTTTTGAAATTCTAAAGTTTAATTCAATTTCTCCAAATATTAGACACAAAAAAGACAACAGGTATGTTTCGATAACTTATTTTGGAACCATTTCAGAAAACATTTGAAAAATTTTAAATTCTTGTACAAATACAAAGGTAGTTTTTAAATATTACAACACGACGTGTGGTTTGTTATTTAACTTGAAAGTAAAATCTTGTTTCTTCACAGAAGCTGGAGTTTATGAGCTTGTACACATTGTAACGCAATATACATCGGTCAAACTTCTAGAAATTTCAACGCACCATACAAAGAACATATTTCTGAATTTATAAATAACCACACTGACAAATCCATATTTTAAAAAGCCTGGACGCAGCAAGTGCGTTATGGTAGTGAATTTTCATAGAAATGATCTGGCACAAAATATTTTATAACTTTTTTTTCTTGTAACATAGAAATCTAAATTTTGGTGTATAGTTTACTTTTTATATCGTAAACCTACCTACCAAATTTGGTTATCATAGATTTTTTATTTTTTAAGATAAATTTTTTTTCAAATGAAAACTCAAAATTTTCCCGGAAAACCTCGTCCGATTTTTTTTTATTGACGAACCTGTCAAAGCCATTTACAAAAGGAAGGTATGTGCCAAATTTTATCAAAATCGGCTTATTATTCTTTGAGATAAAAATTTTTTTCAAATGAAAACTCAAAATTTTCCCGGAAAGCCTCGTCCGATTTTCCTGACTAACAAACTTGTCAAAGGTATTTACAAAAGAAAGGTACATGCCAAATTTTATTAAAATCGGCTAATTACTTTTTGAGATAAGAATTTTTTTCGAAAGAAAACTCAAAATTTTCCCGGAAAACCTCTTCCGATTTTCCTGACTAACGAACTTATCCAAGCTGTTTGCAAAAGAAAAGTACATGCCAAATTTTATCAAAATCGGCTTATTATTTTTTGAGTTATTGGTGTGATACATATATATATATATATATATATATATATATATATATATATATATATATATATATATATATATATATAAACATATAAAAATTGAAACTGACCCCGGATATGGGTTCTAGGGGTCCTAGATCGCGCTCATTTGAAGACATTTTTTCAAAATTCAAAAGTCGAGATCTCCTCATTGGTGAATTTTTTCTAAGAAAATTCACTAAAACATATTATTGAGACACAACATAGACTGACAATAAATACCCGCATAAAACCACTACATGTGTATAATGACAAGCGTAAACTAGATTTTTTTAAAGCTTTAGAACAAAAAGCACATACGCGACAATAGCTACTTTGTTTTAAATGAGAAAATTGATTTAATAATGGATAATCTTCCTCCTTATTGAAAAAATCAAACTCTTTTTTCAGAAAAGTTTTAATGAGTTAATAAGTTGATGTGTGTTGATATTTTAATTGTATAGAGTCTGCTTTATTAATTTTATTGTTTAGTTATTTTATTGTCGTAGTTGTTATTATAGTTATTGCTGTTATAGGTTAGTTCTGTCTTTATGTTAAATATTGACATACATCACGCAGACAATTTGAAGGCGTCATCCGTCAATTTTGTTTTATTTTGTTTTAATTTTTATAGAATTTTTTGATCAAAAAATCATAACATAGCAGCAGTGCTGTCAAGCAGCGAAACCGGTTACAGTGACCATGAAGAACATCCTAGAGCATCTAGAATTCAGAAGGGTCACTTGCTTAGCTTAAGCGCTGGCTACGTCCCTCATTTATACAAAGAAAAACCAACAGTGAAGCCATCGAATTAGTCTCCAAGTCTGTATGTAGTATGGACTAGTCTCACCAAGTAAGGGCAACAACAATAAATGAATTGAAGAGGTCTTCTATCGACGAGCTTACCCATTCGTATAGAAAATTGAAAGTTACGCAGATGAGCGCTTCCCAAAATCAGTGGTTCAACCAAGAGTGCATAAGAAAGAAGGTCATCCCTAGGCACGTAATGATAACCACTACAGCAACATCAAATCAGTCAAAAATTGCTAACAGAAAAGCCAGCTTCATTTGGTTGAAAGAAAAATCCAACAAATGGTTTTCCATTCGTGATATTCTGCTTGTTTATATCAAGGTAATACATTCACAACTTACTTATAAATTACATCCCATAGAATTTGACATATAAGATGACCAAATATATAATTTAGTTAGTGAATTAAAATTTTAAAACGCTTAACACAGACAAACAAAAATAAGAAACCTAAAAAGGACACAACATTTACATAATGGAGAAAGACCTCCCACACAAACATAACTTCTACACCAGATTCCACAACTTAAGCGATACAACGTTTACAACTGAAGAAATTTCTTTACCAAATAAAGGATATAAATACTGCCCAAGATTTAAATTTATAAACAAAATTAAAGAGATATTAGTTTCCGAATCCAAAATTGCTTTCAGATTTATAGGGCAATGCGAAAGACTAAAAATATGTGCATTTTTAAGACATTTTACTTCAAAATATGACAAACGTCAAATTAATCCAACTAAAATTGTAAAATCCATTCAGAATTGACTATCAGAAAATGATTTGGGTTTTACTAAAGCTGATTAAGGAAAAAAACAATAGCTATAAATAGGGACGCATATAAGATAAAGATTAATAATTTTATTACTCCAGAAAATTTAAAAGAAATTAGAACAATTCAGACAACACTAAAAAACGAACTTAAAAGTACATCTTTGTTTAGTCAACAAGAAAAGAAATATATTTTATATAACCACCAAAGATGGATGGCTACCTGAAAATTCGAGAGTCAAATATTCCTGTGAGACCAGTAGTTAGCTATGTTAATACATCGAATCATAAGATAGCAAGCAAACTGGTTTCGCTTATTAGAGAATACAATTACCTTCCAAAATATACAGTTAAGAATCCTTATTAATTTACACAAAAATTAGATAACTCAATTGTTGCTACAAATGTTAAATTAGTCTCGTTTGATATTTATAGCATGCATTCTAAGGTACCTCCTAGATAATGTTTACCTTTATTAGAAAACGTTTTACTAGAAAAGAACGCAAGTGTCATAAAAAAACAAGGAATAATTTATTTTATTATATGTATAAAAGACAACTATTTTAAATTTAATGATAAAACTTATATGCAAAATGAAGTTCTACCTATGGGTAGTCCGTTGTCTCCTTTATTAGCCAACATATTTATGGAAAACTCAGAAAAAACAAATTTTAAAGCCATACAGGATTGAATGAGGTTTTAAATTTTATTAATAACCTCCACACAAATATTAAGTTTACTTTATAAGAAGAAGAAGCTAATAGTTTTTTAATTTTTTTAGACTTAACGATTATATAATTTGAAAATAATTCATTTGACTCTTCGAGATAAACGAAACCAACTTACACTGACACAATCATAACATCCGATTCATCTCACCGATTTTCACACAAGCCGTCAGCATATCATTCTATGATACATCGTCAATACCTATGGCACAAAACAATTTTGAAAAATAAGTTTCAATAATTAACCAAACAGCTTTTAATAATAGCTATTCTGTTAAAAAAAAAAGATAAAATCATAGAGAGAGAAAAAAATACAAATTAGCGATCAATTCAACTTATCCAAATATTAGAGACAAAACAGGCAACAGGTATGTTTCGCTAACGTATTTTGGAACAATTTCAAAAACATTTCAAAATTTTTACATACCTGGCCAAATACAAAGGTAACATAGCAACAGATGGTGTCAAAACTTACAACATGACTCGTGATTTGTTATCTATCGCAAAAGAAAAATCTTGTTCCTTGACAAATGCTGGAGTTTATGAATTATCTTTACACATTGTAACGCAATTTACATCGGTCAAACTTCTAGAAACTTTAACACCCGATACCAAGCACATATTTCTGCATTTAGGAATAACCACGCTGACAAATCTAGTAGATCTAGAAGCAACTGTAACGCTGAAGAAACGCGAGATAACAATAGCCAACTCATACAATGTATATAAGAAGTACAGATCCCGATTCAACACCCAAGGTCGCTGACGAATGGGTTAATTAAAAGCAGCGCAATTAGAAGAATAGACTATTCATAAATGGGTAAACAACTAGACCTTCAAATCAGCAACCAGCCACCTGCTAGGATCACCTTCAAGACTGCAACTTAGGTGGAAACCGCCTCTCGGTTCACGCCCCACCAGAGACTATATATGGAAGTTACCAGACCACGGACGGACATTCCTACATTGTTATTGCTTGAGTCTCTTTTAAATTGTCATAATTTATATTTATCATTTTTTATTATTATTCATAAGTATTTTATGTAACTATAATCAATAAATTCTTTTAAAAAGTCAAGTGTGTTAACAAGAAAGTTAACTGGCGCAGTCGCAACGGATAGTGCTGAAGAACCAAAAGTATATTGATTCTTTGCGTTTCAACGCTTAACAGCCAAAGAACCGATCAAGAGAGACGTCATGAAGACAGCAGCAATAGCATCGATTCTGTAAGTTGTTTGCTTCCTTTATTTCCTATATATATACTGTATTTCCTCATATATTGATAATATTATATGTCTGATAGCGGTATTGATAATTTAGAACATTTGGAATATAGATTAAGAAATATTAGTATTGGCGAAATTGATATTGTAGAACAACCCGATATAAATAATTCTAGAAACAATTTAAATATGGCAAATCAATTCCAAGAGTTTTACCTTAAAGCAATCCCCGAATTTAACGGACAACCTGAAAATGTAGGGACCTTCTTAAAAGCTTGTGATCTAGTAATGAACCAATTCTATGATGCAGATAATCCAAATTTATATCTTAACCATTTTCTATTAAATTATATTCAAACGAAACTAATTGCACAAGCCAGGTTAATTATTAACACTAAAATTATAAACACATGGGTAGACTTAAGACAGGCAATTGTTGAGAATTTCACTGACCAGCGTGATGAAATCAGCTTACTAGGCGAATTATTGACACTGAAACAGAGACATAACGAGGATGCCTTAGCGTTCAGTAATCGTTGCAGACACATTGAACAATTACTCATCTCTAATTTAATATCTAATGAACGTAACGAGGGAATTTTAGTATTAAAACAAAACATGTACAGACAACAGACACTGAAAGCGTTTATCGGTGGATTAAAAAACCCCCTTGGTATGGTGGTCAGATCCACTCGACCAGACAGCATAGAACAAGCTTTAAAATTTATATTTTCCGAGGAAAATTATGAATATAGGGACAGATTATTACAACGGTCAAATTTCAACAATAATAACAATAACAGGCACGACAAACAACAAAAACCAGTTTTCCAAAGAAATACCCCAAATTTTAACAATATTCATTTTCAAAAACCCTTCCAACAACAAAATTATCGTGCACCTTTTAACTATAATTCAAACAGACCCCAAATGTCTCACCCACAATTTCAGGGGAACCCTTCAAATCAATTCTCAATGAGAAGACCGACGTACAACCCTAATGACAATACTAGAAGATATCCACAGGCTATGGATGTCGGCAGTAACAACACGAGACATACTAATTTCAGCCGACAACAACCCTCACAAAATAGACGAAACAATTTTCCTTCCAACAATTTTCAAAAAAGACAAAATTTCATACCAGAAGAAATAAACTATAACGAAACGAATAATTCTTTTCCTTTCAATGAATTAGAAAGAAGACAACATTTCTTACCAGAAGAATTAAATTATAACGCAACATATAATGAACAATCATCCTCCGAATTATACGATGCACAGCATCAAAATTTTCCGATAGCAGGGAGCTCAAAAACAGAACCGTAATAGATATTAATAATTTTAACACAGTATCCCAATTACCCTACGTAATAATAAAAGAACTACCCGGAAAAATACTGCTCGACTCAGGTAGTACTAAGAGCCTTTTAAACCCGTCCATAGCATATAACAACTTTTATAATAAGATTTACAATCACCCGTTTTTAATAAAAAGTGCGCATGGCTACTCCAGCCACAATAATCGAGCCAAAATAATTTTAAACTCACTAACGGACAGTGAACAAGAGTTTTGCCTATTTGAATTTAACAAAAATTTCATAGCTCTTATTGGAATTGACTTTTTGATAAAAAATCAAGCGAACATTGATTTTAAAAACCAGAGACTCAATTTAAAAAATCGAAGCATTAAGATAAACTTCCCTTATACAAGGGATCATGAAGATAAGATGGGTAGTAATAGTAGTAGCAATAACAATCTAATAAGTAGGATCATCAAAGTAAATGATGAAATGAATCACCTTAACGTAAGTAATACAATAGACAGAAGCATTATTGCACTTGAACTCGACCTAGGAAAGCATAATCAGCTATTAAATGATGACGATGGAAGGTTACAACTAATAAAGGACACAGGAGAAATCTTAACCCATAATAAATGTAAACGGGATCAAGTTTCATTAAACACATATGAATATCGTCGAAATAAAAATGTGAGTGATACGAGGACGATACTAAACGATATAACGGATCAAATTCAAAATAAAACGAATAGGATATTAAATAATTTTTCCCATCACCAGAATTATAATAGGAATTATACGGGGAAGGTACAAAAAAATATTACAGATAAAATTAGGTTAGATGTCTTGCACAAGCCTCGACAAGAAGCGAGCAATGCAGACAGTATAATGAAATATGTATATTCAATGTGTAAAGAACACAATAAAATCGACCAACCCGTTAAAATCGAAGAGTTTATCACAAATACAAAAGCACCTTGTTACAGGGCGGTTATTCCGAACAAAATAAAATATACAGGCACCACGCAAAATGATAAGTTAAGTAATAATTTGATTCAGGTAGAGGACTACCATCGGCAAATAGGTACGGAACCAATTTCAGAAATAATAAAATCAGAAATCAATAACGAAAGGAAATTCTCACACAATAAGGTTTACAAGTCGGAAGTAAATCCCGTAAATATGGAAACTCAATCAAAATTAAATAATATAAATAAACCAGAGAAAATCATGAAGATAAACGACAATGAAATTAACGACGCAATAGTTTTATTTCACGAAAGTAAAAGAGATCACAGAAATGCGAAGGAGACATATTTAAGAATGAAAACTAAATTTCTTTTTCCAAAAATGAAACAAAAAAAATCAAAGCTATTATTAGAGCTTGCCAATATTGCAACAACGAAAAAAATAACTCGTTCCAACTAAATAGATTAAACAAACAGTCCGATTATATCACCTAGCTAAGTCGAACCTAGATATTCGGATAATCGACAAACGAGACATGACGTAAGAAACTGACTAATAAAGCCATAATACTAAACGACAAAACTGACGAACAGACAATCACCAATTTAAGTAACGTTCACCTTGCAGGTTCATTCTCTTCACCAGAGTAAAACCACAATTAGAAGACCTAACAGACAATCCAGGCATACTGCCACGCAAACTGGGACAAGCCTTTTCAGAAAACGATAAATGGAGAATGATTCATATACATGACCTAAGACAACTATACGACGACTTTAACAGACTAAAAACCTACTTTGACAACATAATAAGCGTAATGAATGCAGAATACAAGTTAGAATACAAAAATTTTATTTTAACAATCAATTTCACCATCAGCAATATTGATGACACATTTTATCGAATATTTCCAAGAACGATTAGGAACAAAAGAGGTATAATAAACGGACTAGGATCGATATTCAAATCAATAACTGGGAACTTAGATGCAGATGACGGCGACAGAATATATAAAGCTCTTGAAATTTTGAGGAAAGATCAAAATCAAGTACATCACCCTTTTAGTTCACAGACATCCCTAATGATAGATGCTATAACAGAGTTCAATAAAACAATAGACAACCTGAACCATAACCAAGAAGCCATAGTAGCGAGAATAAACGATTTGGAATATACAATAGATAGTCTAAAAAGCGACCAACTAACAAATTTTCATAGAGTAAAACATTTGGAATTACTCACTCAAATCAGTTATCATGATATTAACAACAGAAAATGCAATTACTTTTTCAAAATTGAACACGTATCATACGTCAATACTGAAACCGAAATTTATATCAAAAGAATTAGAAAATATTGAAAACCACATCTCAAAATCAAGATTAATAACAAAATCCGACATTTCACTTTATGAAAAAAATATTTAACATAAAAACCGTTCAAATTGATTTTAAAATTATATTCCAAATAGATATACCCTTAGTAGACAAATCAGATTATATTTATTATCAATTGTATGCATTACCAGTCCCTAAAAATCCGTATACTTTCAGAATGATTGTCCCTAGAACCAAGTACCTAATCCTTAGCAGCAAACACTACGCTTACAGAAACGAAAAGTGTAGGAATCTAAAAGACCAGACATACGTTTGTGAAAATGACAACCCGACAGCACTTAACGAAAACAACCCATGCGAAATTAAACTGATCAACTTCCAGAAACCGATAAACAATTGCAAGCAAGAACTTGTCAAAATAACAAAAACAACAGTCTCTAAATATGGCAATACCCAATACATAATAGTGGCACCCGAAGAAACGAAAATCAAACTTAGCTGCGAAGAAAATGAAGAAACCAAAATAATCAGCGGAACAAAACTGGCATCAATAACGAAAGATTTAGTTCAGTACAAATGGCATCGGAAACACAACAATCGTTCAATCTCCCAAACATCGAATTGGTAACAAATAAAGCACCCATATTCCCAGACAAATTACCAGAACTAAAATTAGAAAATGTACAACTGCACGACTTGAACAATATCAAATCCCAGTTACAATCCATCAATGGCAAAATTCCAGGAACCATCGAATTGCCCATATACCACCCTAGTGTATGGACAATTATATTATACATTGTGATAATAATAACAATAATCACAATAACTTCAAGATACATCTGGCAGAAATCAAAAACGAAAACTGCTGACTCCAAACCAATTACTGGATTCCCGATGACTATTCGGAACGAACCATAGGCTTCGTTCTCTAAAGGATGGAGGAGATAACAATAGCCAACTCATACAATGTATATAAGAAGTACAGATCCCGATTCAACACCTAAGGTCGCTGACGAATGGGTTAATTAAAAGCAGCGCAATTAGAAGAATAGACTATTCATAAATGGGTAAACAACTAGACCTTCAAATCAGCAACCAGCCACCTGCTAGGATCACCTTCAAGACTGCAACTTAGGTGGAAACCGCCTCTCGGTCCACGCCCCACCAGAGACTATATATGGAAGTTACCAGACCACGGACGGACATTCCTACATTGTTATTGCTTGAGTCTCTTTTAAATTGTCATAATTTATATTTATCATTTTTTATTATTATTCAAGTATTTTATGTAACTATAATCAATAAATTCTTTTAAAAAGTCAAGTGTGTTAACAAGAAAGTTAACTCGCGCGTCAAATGCAGACTAGGTCACCTCAGTAAAGACTGCAGAAAACTAGTAAATCTCTCTCTAAAATGTGTAAATTGCAAAGATAAATACACGGCTAATTACAGAGGATATCCGTCCTTTCCAAAACAATTTACACATCTAACTACAGCATAGAATCAAAACCTTAATGACAGATTCGTAGATAAGCAACATCAAATATCTCACTGGCCCTACAAAGAAATCACAAACCGAACATCAGCTCTCACAGTCACACTCGGAGACATAACTACCACAAGTAAGAAAACTGAATCCATCCCCGAAAATACTTGAATCAATTAGTGAAGGGACGCAAAACCTTCTCAGACATGGCCAAAAAATACAAAAACAATAGATCCTGGTCTCTTAAAAATTCAATACTAGCCCCCTCTAACTAAGGATCTCACGGGCATAAAATCCCACTAAATAAAGCAAACATCACAATGATTCAATAAACAGGCTTCCACAGCAGCTTCCACGCACACACAGTACCGCAAGAAGAAATCGAAGTGGAGATTGGAACCTGTGATGATTACTAATAACTACACTTGGAAAACTCAAATCACCACAACACATCTTTTTAATGACCTGACGATCGTTTCACTAACAAAGTCAGCGTTATCAGAGGATGAAACATTTTAAACTACTTACAACTAAACATAGCCTTATATACTGAGCCTTAGGTAAAGACCGATACCAAGAGGGAGACGAAATCGTAGACAAATTTTTTGTGTATTGTAGTTTAATTGCCGGACGAGATTTCTAAACTCCCGTTATAACTTTACCTGCCAAGTTGCAGACTATTTTCTATATCAAAAACAGAATACAAAGAAAGGGCTATAAATCAGTGGCGGCGCTCGGTTTAAGAAAATTCTGTTTTTTGTTACCTTAGAAATATAGATACCCTCGTACGCATCTAGATTCGCTGGTGCTCTAACATTTTTGATAAGCTTTAGGTTATCTTTATCTATGTGGTGATTATTATCCCAAATATGTTGTGCCAGGAATGACACTACCGTATCTCAGCTGTGCCAGATCTTCCCTGAATATGGTCTCAATGGTTCTTTTAGTCTAACCAACGTATTCAAGATTAAAATCTTTCAACTTATCTCATAGATACCTGATATTTCAGTTGCTTTATCTTTATGTTTCGTCATACCTAAGTCGAAAAAGTTAGCTGCAAATCGGCTTTCTTAGAAATGTGATACGCGGTGAAAAAGGTAGGCAAACAAATTCTGACTCAATTTTATTTTTCTGGATGTCGCGGATTGTGCTAACATTTTCTTTGTTCTGTGTTCATTGATTGATTTTTCCACTAAGCAATCCGAATATCCCTTATATTTAGCCACGTTTTTAATCTACTATAATTCTCTGCTGTATCTGTTGCACCTTAAGGGACATTTTATTAATCTATTTACTAAGAAATTTAAACCGGACATTTTTTGTGCAAACGTATGATGCGAGTCACTTGCAATGTAACTTAGATTGGTAGTTACCTTACTGTGGACATAGAATTCAAAAGAGCCATTATTTTTAATAACTAGTACATCTAAAAAAAGAAGTTCACTGTTATCTTCTAATTCGTGGGTGAATGAATTTTATTGAATCAAATTTAGAGTTCAGTATTTTATTAAAATCATCTACTTTGCATATATTTGAGTTAAACACTGCAAAAGATTGTCCACATAACGAAACCATAGTCTACGATAAAATTCACTTTTAGTAAATTTTCATTAAAAAATTCACTAATGAGGAGATCTCGACTTTTGAATTTTGAAAAAATTTCTTCAAATGAGCGCTATCTAGGACTCCTGGAACCCAACCCCGAGGTCGGTTTCAGACTTTATATATATATATATATATATATATATATATATATATATATATATATATATATATATATATATATATATATATATATATATATATATATATATATATATATATATATATATATTTGTGTGTGTGTTTATATATTTAAGTGTCACAACGATAATTTAAAAAATAATGGTCTGATTTTGATAAAACTTGGTGAGTACCTTACTTTCGCAAGTATCTTGGATAATTTCGTTATCCAGGAAAATAGGACTAGTTTTTCCTGGAAATTTTTGCGTTTTCTTTCGGAAAATTTTTATATCTCCGGAAGTAACAAAGTTAGGGCAACCATAGTACGAGGATGTATATCATATCAAAATAAAATCATGTACCAAAATTTGAATCTCTAGGTTAAAATAAAAAAAAGTTATAAGCTTTTCAGTTTTTCTTCTTAAAACGTCAAAAAGTCGCAATTCAAAATAAAGAACTTGAAACTCACATTACGGGCGATGTAGCAGAAATTTTGTGTTCTATAAAGCCTTAAATTTCAGCTTCAGCCACCATTATCCTTCATTTAACTGAAATATTTGCAGAAAATTAATTTCAAATAGACCTTTTTTCTGATGCTTTAGCTGTGGTTTCAACTATAGGCTTATAAGACATGAAGTAAAACTTTGTACCCACCCCTTGTTAAGCACATTGCGCTCACGAAACAGTGTTAGATTTGGCATAGTTAAATGCATATAAACAAGGAGAGCAGAAAGATAAATTGTATGTATAACATGTGATTATTAGATTAAACATTGCTTTCTTCTAATTAGACGATCGTCTCGCGACAGTAAAAACTATGATAAGTGTTTGTCGTTTTAAGGAAATAACAGACCACCATGACTGTGCTGTGTACACACAATCTTCCCAACTGACCTTCCTGTTCTGCGCTGATATTAGTTGGCCTAATCAAAAGCTAAAAGAAGTTAAAAGGGAAAGGAACGGTTAATTATGCTCACATAATCTTGATATATGGCAGGGTTGATTTGCCGTTTTCTTTTAGCTTTTAATTAGGCAAACTGATGTCAGGGTAGGTCATAAAAGTCAGTTGGTAGGATTTTTTGTATTTTTTTCCTTTTGAAAGTGGCTTGGATAAGTTCGTTAGCCAGGAAAATCGGCCCAGGTTTTCCCGGAAAATTATGTGTTTTCTTTCTAGAAAAATTTATATCTCCGGAAATAACAAAGCAAGGGCAACCAAATTTGGTACATGTATTTGCATTATAAAGAGTGAACCATGCCACAAAATTTAGGTCTCTAAGTTTGAATACAAAAAGTTATGGGCAGTTAAAGAAGAAAAATTTGGAGTTTTCCAAAAAACGTTAAAGTCGCAATTTGAAACGTCAAAATTGGCAATATTTAGGCAAAGAACGTGAAACAAATACGGATTGTGAAAATAAAATGTTGCAAGAAGAGTGTTCTGCAAACCCTTAAGTTTCAGCTTCAACCGTCATTGCCCTTCATTTTACTAAAAATATTTACAGAAAATTCATTTCAAATAGACCCTTTCTCTGATGCTTTGGCTGTCGGTTTAGTTAAGTCGATGCTTTCGCTGTTGGTTTAGTGAAGTTTATGATTTAACGATCTCTAATTTTTAGATAATTTTCGTAGAACAAATTCATTAATGCATTTTTGTATTTTTTATCGAAATATGATGCATGTTTGTAAGAAAAAAATCTGGACGCAGTAAGTACGTTTTGGTAGCGAATTTTCATTAAATCCTTCAAATGTCATAACTCAATTTGCTATTAACGTAAGGCTTGTTGGCTAGGAAACCAAATTTAAGTTTAGTTTCGGAAAATTTTTGTACATTTTCAAACCATAAGTAATTTTGATAAAATATAGTACATTGTATCTACTGCATATGCTATACCGGTAATCAGATTGATGCCTGCTCGCATTTGCCATTAAAAATATTTTTATGGAAATTCACTTCCATAACGCACTTGCTGCGTCCAGACTTTTATTTTCTAAATCCGTCTCAAATCTACTCATGAAAAGGTCTGCAAATAATGGAGAGAGTGGGTTGCCCATTGCCTTCAGTTTGTTCACAAAAGGTAAACTTATAACGAAAGTTCAAAACCTCGTCCGGCAATTAAAGTAAAATGCACAGAAAATTTTCGATTTAGTCTCGCTCTCGGTTACGGTCTTTACCTAAGACTCAGTATAAAGAGTAACGGTTAGCTGTAAGTAGTTTAGAATTTTTATCCTGCGATGACGCTAACTTTGTTAGCGAAACAATCGTCAGGTCTTTAAAAAGATGTAATTGGGTGATTTGGGTTCTCCAAGTGTACTCATAAGAAGAATCTCCTGTGAAAAACTAGAACCGCCCGAACAAGAGATGGCGATTTGCCCTATTGCTCATTGCATATTATGGCGATGGTTGCCTTTAGCCCGAATTGCTGGAGCGCATGTATGGTATACTGGAGAGTTTATAAACAATTCATTGATTGTTGTTGCCCTTACTTGGTGAAACTTGTCCATACTACATACAGACTTGGAGACTACTTCTCTGGCTTCACTGATGGTTTTCGTTTTTGTAGGTGAAGGACGTAGCCAGCGCGTAAGCTAACTGGAGCAAGTAATCCTTACGAATTCTGGAAGTTCTAGGATGTTCTTCAACGTTTCTGTGACTATAGTTTCGCTGCTTGACAGCATTCTCAGACAGATGAAAATTTAATTAGTACGAAATCATGACCACTACATATAAAGATCTATCGCTATGTTATGATATGATGTTTTGATCAAAAATTTTATCAAATTGAAAATAAAATGAAACACAGATGACAGATGAGGCTTTCAAAATGTCTATGTGATGTATGTCAATATATAACATAAAAATGGGACTAGCCTATAATAACTATAATAACAGTTACAACAATCAAATAACTAAACAATAACAGTATAGAAGCAGTCTATATACAACGAAAATATCGACATACATCAACTCATCATCTTATACAACTTTTTTGAAAGAATAGTTAAATTTATTTTCCTTGACGTATTTAATTAGAAAGAAGAATATCCAAGAAAGGGGAATTCATTAAATCAGTTTTCTCGTTTAAAACAAGGTAGCTATTGTCGTGGGTGTGCTTTTTGACTTCTAAAGCTTCAAAAACGTCTAGTTTACGTTTGTCATTATAAAAATGTTGTGGTTGTATGCGGTTATTTACTGTAGGTATATGTTCGGTATCAATAATATGTTTTGGAAATGTAGATTTGTCAGCGTGGTTACTCATAAATGCAGAAATATGTTTTTTATATGGGGTGTTAAAATGTCTAGAAGTTTGACCTATGTAGACTGCGTTACAATGTGTACAAACTAATTTATAAACCCCAGCTTTTGTCAGGAAACAAGATTTTTCTTTCGCGTTAAATAGCAAATCACGTGTCGTGTTCTAAGATTTAAAAGCTACCTCTGTATTTGTACAGGTATTTAAAATTTTTGAAATGTTTTCTGAAATTGTTCCAAAATAAGTTATCGAAGCGTATCTGTTGTCTTCTTTGTCTCTAATATTTGGATAAATTAAATTAATCGCTAATTTCTATTCTTTTCTCTCTATCATTTTATCTATTAGTAGCCATGCTGTTTGCTTATTTATTGAAATTTCTTTTTCAAAATTGTTTATTTAATTATTCCCACAAATAGTAAATTAGTCCCGTTTGATGTTTGTAGCATGTATTCTAAGATACCCCTAGGGAATGTTCACCTCTATTAGAAAACGTTTTAATAGAAAAGAACGTAAATGTCATAAGAAGACAAGAAATAATGAATCTTTTTAACGAATATATAAAACAAAACTATTTTAAATTTAATAATAAAATTTATATGCAAAATGAAGGTCTATCTGTAGGTAGTCCGTTGTCACCTTTATTAGCCAACATATTTATGGAAAACTTAGAAAACCAAATTTTAACATCAGAACTTTCGCATAATATTGTCTTTTGGTACAGATATGTAGATGATATTTTAGCATGTTTTTAAGGTAGTCATACAGAATTAAATAAATTTTTTAAATTTTATTAATAACTTTCACACAAATATTAAGTTTACTTTAGAAGAAGAAGCTAACAGTTGTATACATTTTTTCGACTTAACAATTAGAAAGTTAGAAAATAATTCATTTGACTTACACTGACACAACCATACCATACGATTCATGTCATCCTTTTTCACAAAAGCTTTCAGGCTACCATTCTATGATACATCGTGCATTTTCATTACCTATGTCACAAAACAGTTTTGAAAAAGAAATCTCAATAATTAAGCAAACAGCATTTAATGATGGCTACTCTGTTAAAATAATAGATAAAATGGTAGAGAGAAAAGAATACAAATTAGTGATTAATTTAATTTATCCAAATATTAGAGACAAGAAAGAAAACAGATACGTTTCGATAACTTATTTTGGAACCATTTCAGAAAACATTTCAAAAATTTTAAATACCTGTACATATACAAGGGTACCTTTTGAATCTTACAACACGACACGTGATTTGCTATTTAACGCGAAAGAAAAATCTTGTTTCCTGACAAAAGCTGGAGTTTATAAATTAGCTTGTACACATTGTAACGCAATCTACATATGTCAAACTTCTAGAAATTTTAACACCCGATACAAAGAACCTATTTCTGCATTTAGAAATAACCACGCTGACAAATCTACATTTGCAAAACATATTATAGATACCGAACATAGACCTACAGTAAATAACCGCATGCAACCATTACATTTTTATAATGACAAACGTAAACTAGACTTTTTTGAAGCTTTAGAACTCAAAAATCACACCCACGACAATAACTACCTTGTTTTAAATGAGCAAACTGATGTAATGAATTCCCTTTTTTGGATATTCTTCTTTCTAATTAAATAAGTCAAAGAAAATAAATTTACCTATTCTTTCAAAAAACTTGTAATAAGATAATGAGTTGATGTATGTCGATATTTTCGTTGTATAGAGACTGCTTCTATACTGTTATTGTTTAGTTATTTCATTGTTGTAACTGTTATCATAGTTATTATAGGCTAGTTATATTTTTATGTTAAATATTGACATACATCACATAGACATTTTGAAAGCCTCATCTGTCATCTGTGTTTCATTTTATTTTCAATTTGATAAAATTTTTGATCAAAACATCATATCATAACATAGCAACAGATCTTTATTTCTAGTTGTCATGATTTCGTACTATTTCAATTTTTATCTGTCTGAGAATGCTGTCAAGCAGCGAAACTATAGTCACAGAAACCTTGAAGAACATCCTAGAACTTCCAGAATTCGTAAGGGCCACTTGCTCCAGTTAGCTTACGCACTGGCTACGTCCTTCACCTACAAAAACGAAAACCAACAGTGAAGCCAGAGAAGTAGTCTCCAAGTCTGTATGTTTTATAAACAATGTTTTTGTAGGAAAATTATCTGAAACGAAATAAGTTTTTCCAGCACAGGTAAGTTAAGCTTAGGCGCTGATTAATAGAAGTTTCGTAGCACAATAACACCATGTGAATAAAAATAATTGCGAATTAAAATCAGATTAAAGATTTGTTTAGAAATTCAAAATAGATATTTTGATCAACTTAGTTCTAGAACAAACAGTTTTTCTTTGGACATTCTACTTTGTTTTTGCACGAATTGATATCCAGTTTGATACTTTCAGTACGAGAATTGTCGCGCAGAAAACGGATTGATGAATTACTGAATTTAAATCCGAGTAACCGGACTTTGACAAACGGCCAGTTGTAAGTCGGAAATCAGTATAACGAAATTCCTACCTTTCAATTTCCTGAGTATAATATCCAGAGTGTGACAACGTTCTACGTTTGAATCAATAGAGAACATTCGCTGCATTCTGAATTTCGGGATAGAAGCTACGGAGATGGGTCTTACATACATAATTTTAGCTTTAATTTCAGAAATTAGTTTTATTACTATATACAGGTGTTTCCGTTAATAGCATCGGAAGTTCACAGTTTGGTAGACGACATCATTTTAGAGTTAATTTTTTATGGTTATGGGTCAAAATAGTCTTCGTTTCCAAGATACAATGTGTTGAAATAAAAAAAACACGTTAGGCTGTCTAGTAATTTATTCGAGACCCATGCAAAATATTAAGTTTACATTTAGTTACATTTATGACAATTTACAGTGGTGTAGAGTATGATATCGGAAGCCACTTTGCGGAATTACACACAAAAAAATGTTCTACAAACATCAGAACCGGACTGATCACAAAGCTCTCGCTCACTCGGGAACCAACTGTGCCAGACATCGCTCAACTCAAATTTGGCAACGTCAACTTGTATCCAAACTGCGCCGTCGAGCTACGCCTCATATTTGCATTTCACAAATTGTCAACAGTAAACGTGAACTTCGGATTTTCCGACAACCGGGGAACTTTTTCGCTAAGTTTATTCCGCATAAAAAACAGAACATCTTGTTACATGCGGAATGCATAACCGGGCGCTGCAGTTAATTGTGTTTTCCAGAATAAACTTGGCGAAAAAGTTCCCCGGTTGTCGGAAAATCCGAAGTTCACGTTTACTGTTGACAATTTGTGAAATGCAAATATGAGAGGTAGCTGGACGGCGCAGTTTGGATACAAGTCGACGTTGCCAAATTCGAGTTGAACGATGTCGGGCACAGTTGGTTCCCGAGTGAGGAAAATCCGAAGTTCACGTTTACTGTGACTGACCTGACCTCTCTATTATGCGAATTTTTTTATAATGAAAATTAACTAAAAAGGAAATCGTATTATATATATATATATATATATATATATATATATATATATATATATATATATATATATATATATATATATATATATATATATATATATATTTATATATTTATACATGTATCATACCGATAACTCAAAAAATACTTCACTTATTTGGACCAAAATTTTGTTAATGTCTTTAATGAGTTCGTTGATCAGATATCAACTCCCAATTTTTCTTAACAAAAAATTAAAAGTTATTTTTAAAACGCAACATATTTCAAAAGTATTTAAGTCATTTAAACAAAAATTGACAAGTTAAAAGAACATAAATATGTGTGGTTGTGTACCAATTTTCAAGCCTTTTTATAAAAGAAAAATTAAGTTATTCGAAATTAATATTAAAATAATCCTCGACATCACTTCAAATTCTGTAATGCATTTCAACAATCTTGAACAAAGATAGATGATATTACCTGTACTGCTATACTAATTAAATAAATCTCAGATAAAAATCTAAACAATGGAAGTTATTATTAATCTCATTTTTAAAGGGGTAGACATTGATCCAATCCAATCCATAGCAGGTGGTAGTGGAATTTTCCTTTATGTAATAGTAAAGGATTTTTTCACGCCCGAGGAGGTACCACCCCATACATCAAGGGGCCGGTGAAGTCCCAACGGACGTTTCCGGTTCTGGTGTATGAGTCGGTTTCCCTTATAAGCAAAAATGATGATGGCTCCTCCTTGTATAAAATATTCCGGAGGCAAAATACGCCTCCATTCGGATCTCCGGGAGAGGGGTGTACAGGGGGCGCCAACATCAAGATTATATATCTATATATCTATATATATCCTTTTCGAATATATGTGGCCTAAATTCTAACCTGAACTCCGTCCACCATTTCCTCCAGGCTAACAGGCCCCAACTCATCTTCCTCACCGAAACCCAAATCAGTGCCAAAACAGCCACTAATCACCTTAATTTCCCGGGGTATGAGCTCCTTACTGCCTTTAGATTGCATGGAGGCGTGTGCGCATACGTCCGTAGCAATCTACCCTGCACCAGACTTCCCAATTTAGAAGCTGGAAGAAAAGACATACTATGGATAAAACTCTCTCTCAGGGCTGCAACTAAATTCATCTGTTGCATTTACCGGTCACCTTCTGACAACAACTTTGTCCAGCTCTTTGACTACCTTTCTGAAAAAACCGACTATCTGATTTCTGAATATCCTTCCTCCGAGGTCACTATTCTTGGCGACTTCAATGTCCATAATAAGGAATGGCTAGGATCTTCAAAAACCGATCCACAAGGGAGAGCAGCGGAGGCCTTTGCAGTCAGCAATTCTTTGGCCAATATGGTACAGCAACCTACTTACTTTCCTCGTATCCCAACACACAGCTCAAATCCCTTGGATCTCCTTCTTACTACAAATCCTGAATGCTATAAGATATCAGTCACCGCCCCCCTTGGTCGCTCAGACCACGGCATGGTCACTGCTTCCTGTGCAATGCAACCCGAGGTCACACAGTCATCACACCCACGTATCGTTTGGCACTACAACTCCGCAAACTGGGACGAAATGCGGGATTACTTTTCCTCATTTCCATGGGCGTCTGTCTGCTTCTCTCATCCTGACCCCTCTGATATCTCACAAAACGTCACCGAAATTATCCAAGCTGGCATGGAATTATTTATTCCACGTACGCAGAAAACCTCTTCAGCCACTCAAAAGCCCTGGTTCTCTAAATCCTGTGACAAGGCCAGACTTGAAAAGGTCAAAGCTCACAAAACGCTTCTACACAATCCCAGTCAAGAAAATCGTCAAGCATTCAACGACGCAAGAAACCGCTATGTCCGCATTCTTTCTGAGGCAAAAAACTCGTTCAATAACCACATCAAAAACAAAGTCCTCTCAAGCTCCAACGGCGGCAAACCCTTCTGGACTCTTGTTAAGTCTATTAGGAATAATTTCTGCAAGAGCACGTTCCCACCTCTTGTGTCAGGTGATGAAATTGTTTCTACCGCCCTGGGCAAGGCAGAACTTTTTGCTTCGTTGTTCGCCGGAAATTCTACTCTCAACCCACCTCCAAATGTTCAACCACCAACAGTCCTCAACGTCGCGCATAAAATGACTGATATCATTTTCCAAACTAAAAAGGTACGAAAGATGCTCTCTTCTCTTAATACCAGGAAAGCCTCTGGCCTTGACGAGATCCCAGCAATTGTTCTCAAAAAATGCGCACCAGAACTTGCTCCTGTCCTGACTCGTCTGTTTCAGATATCTTACAATAAAGGCATATTCCCTAGTAACTGGAAAACTGCTCGAGTACAACCCATCCCCAAGAAAGGATCCAAAGCGCTTCCTAGCAACTACAGGCCTATTTCTCTCCTTTCAGTCATCTCTAAAGTGATGGAAAAGTATATAAACACCGAACTACTAAAATTCCTTGAAAAACACAGTCTAATCCACGACAGGCAGTATGGATTCCGTCAGCGCAGATCGACTGCCGACCTCCTTTCCTTTGTCACCCATTCTTGGAACAAGTCTATGGAACAACACGGTGAATCCCAGATTGTTGCTCTAGACATATCCAAAGCATTCGACCAGGTCTGGCACGCAGCGCTGCTTAATAAACTTCCGGCCTATGGCCTACCACCAAAACCTTGTACCTGGACAGCAAATTTCCTCTCCAACAGGAGCATATCTGTTGTTGTGGATGGCCATTCCTCTAAACTGTATCCAATTAATGCAGGAGTTCCTCAAGGTTCGGCTTTAGCCCCTACTTTGTTTCTTCTCCACATCAATGACCTCCTCTCTAGCACATCCAACCCAGTTCACAGTTACGCGGACGACAGCACCCTCCACTCAAACATACAATATTCTAAGCCTGTCTCTTTAGCCCAATTAGATGAGGATCGCAGACTCATGGAGGGTTCTGTCTCCGTAGACCTCCAAAAAATATTAGACTGGGGAAGTAGAAATCTTGTACAATTCAACCCCACCAAAACAAAGTCTTGCTTTCTTTCTCACAAGAGATACAGCAGCCCTAGACCCATCACAATGAACAACCAAGTTATTCAAAGTAATGAGTCCTTTTCTCTTGTTGGCATTACTGTGGATCGAAATCTTAATTGGCACCAACATGTTACATCAATTGCAGAAGCGGCTGCTAAGAAATTGGGTTTCC
The DNA here is from genome assembly GCA_964006375.1 of Tillus elongatus. Classification (NCBI taxonomy): domain Eukaryota; kingdom Metazoa; phylum Arthropoda; class Insecta; order Coleoptera; family Cleridae; genus Tillus; species Tillus elongatus. The sequence continues at coordinate 228,596,678 of OZ023262.1, read as the reverse complement.
TCTTCCGGGCTCGCAAATTCTTTTCACCAACTAATCTCTATACCTTATACACTTCACAAATAAGGCCAAACCTCGAATACTGCTCCCATATCTGGGGTGCAGCTGCCGCTTCTACACTCGCTATCCTGGACTCCATTCAAAAGAGAGCTATACGTCTCATCGGTGACCCTACCCTCACCCAAAGGCTTCAATCCCTTGCCCACCGACGTGCCGTTGGTGACCTCTCTCTCTTTTATAGATATCTGCACGGGCACTGCTCAGAGGAGCTTTCCTCCATAATTCCCCCACCTGCTGCCCTCAGCAGATCTACCAGGGGAACAGAGCGAATGCACCCTTTTAACGTCCAGATCACCAGACATAGAACATCTTGTTATGCCCGCTCTTTTGTCCCGAGGACTTCCAAGTTGTGGAATTCCTTGCCGGCACATGTTTTTCCTTCTCCTCCGAACCTCCAAACCTTCAAGTCCAGAATTAACAAGCTGCCTCTTTCCTCCTTGTCAACACCCACGGTACGATAGTATTTAGGCTGTAAGCCCTCGTGGTGTGTTGTTGACATAAAAAAAAAACAATCAATGCAAGATGTCAAAATGTAGTTGTTTCTTACCGGGGCCGCCAGATCTTCGAAAATTTCATGTAGTTAAACCAGTCATGTATAAACACCTCTAATTTTCACAACTTCTCATAATAAAGAAAACATTTTATAAAATAAAATTTTATTAGTTAGTTAAAAAATACCGTAATTCGTAGCTGTATTTAATACCTGCAAATTTCGAATTACCCATTTCTCATGATTTTTAGCCTATCGCTCCAATCCTAATTTATTCAATCTCAACATTGGTATCCTTTTTCTTCTTCGTCTTCTTATTCTTTGTTTATGGCGTCCGTTTATACTTACCTAAATGTCCAATTTGATATTGACAATTGACAAATGTAGGCTGAGCGAAGATGAACGCAACCTAACAACGTTCTTGGGTTCGTGCTGGAGCTCAACTGTCATTTGTTAAGTGTCAATATCAAATTGGAAATTTCCGTTGGTAGAAGCAGACGCCATAAACAAACAACAACAAGAAGAAATCGTAAATTTAGACTCCAATTTAGGGTTTAGACCTGATGTAATTACTAGAGAGATATGATATTGCGGCTATCTATTTTTTCACTGTCACGCGCATGCGATATGAGGTGAGTACTATAGTAATATATTATCTGCAAATACATTATACATCCTATTATACATAAAAGTACGGCTTGTGCATGCACATAACACCATTTTGAATACAAATGTCAAGATAAAGATAGTATAGTCGCAACATAATAATATTATGCTAATCCTGCGGTACAGTGAATTTGACGTTGCTCACATCCCAAACCCTCTAAAAGATTACTAAACTGTTGTTTTTATTAGATTTTATAAAGGTATTTTACAAATTTTTGTGTGCATATTCAGAAGTATTTTTTATGATCAGAATACTAGTGTGACATGATGATGAAATCAAGTTTATGACAGATGAGGCGCTCTAAATAACTTATTTACCTTTCATTTGTTACCGCAATGTTAATTAAGCCACCATCACCTTAATTATACTTATCTTGTGCTTATATATGCAATATAAAAAAAGTGAACCTATTTAATTTAGTGCTGTATTCTATATAATCTGAAAAAAACATAGCCAACGGAGTGAAATGTAATTTCGATAAATTTGCAGTTCAAGTGCTTGTATAATTTTTTTTCAGAAACATTGCCAGAACCCCTCTTGGATGCACAAGCCACATAACAATATTGTTGCAAACGATCCCTAAGAAAGTTGAGGGACCAAAAATCAATAGGGGTGCTGGGCGGGGAGGAAATATGAGCGGAAAGTGCTAAATACCACTTAGTCGAACTTTGAAGAAGCGTTTTTCACATTTTGCAGCAATGCCTCCTTTAAACCCCGTCTACCCCGCACAACACCGATATTTGCCACAGGGCCCGTAACTTTCTTGGGGGTTACTCCTAAGAAAATTTTATTGTGCTTTATGCTTTGAAGGTGGTTGTATGCATGCACAAGCAGAAGGACAACCCCCCGTGTTTTGGGGTGAGGGAGCAGAAACACTTTTCGTCCTGTGGGTTCTTCGCCCCCTTCTGCATGCCTATAATCACCCAACAATAGGAACATTTTTATGTTCAGCTTTCTAGTGTATTTTTTGTTGAGTATATTTCCTGCTTATCAATTTCCTTTTTGAGTTGTGTATCCAAATTACTGTATAAATATACATGCAAGAGATCGTGGTTTTGCTTTCCCTTTGTTTACCTTATTTTTTACTTTTTTTAATTAAAGTAATTTTTATAACATTTAATATAAGACTAAATCACTAATATATTATATATTATTTTTATGAAAATTCACTACCATAACGCACTTGCTGCGTCTCGAACATTTTAAAAATCCTTAGCTTTCAATTTCTCTTTAAATTTTGAAAAAGGTTAATAAAGCAATACTGAATATTGTTTATAAATTAAAACTATTGGGTCAAAACTTTTCATACAAAATTAGCTATATATTTCTAAATCTGAGGCACACCACGAGATAACAGATTCTTATACTCTTATAAAATTTAATAATTTGAAAACTTGAATAACATTGAAAAAAATTAGCGAGCCAGGTAATCATTATTCTTATTAAAGTATATAAATAGTAATGTTTGTGTGTGACAACAAGAAGACAAGCTCAGCAATATAAGAAAATTATAAGAAGTAGGATGGTCAGAAGATGAAAAATCACATTTCAAAATACCTTTGTTCTTTAAAAAAGTACAAAAGTTAACCTATAATATCTGGAAGGACAATGACGGTTGAAGCTGAAACTTAAGGCTTTGTAACACACGTTTCTTGCGACGTTTTCTCTACATAGCCCGTATTTTGTTCAGGCTCTTTATCTAAATGGTTCCAATTTTGACGTTTTAAATTGCGACTTTGACGTTGTGAAAAGAAAAACTATAAGATTTTAAAGGTATATTATCTGGTACTTCTTGACCTTTCTGCGTCAAAAAACTTAATCTTGATCTGTAATATACAATAGATTTTGGTATCCACACAAAATATTTTTGTTTTATGTGTTTCTCTGATCATCAGTAGCATCATTTTTTTTTCTTTAAATGCATATAACTTTTTTTTAACTTAGTAATCTAAATTTCGGTATGTGTTTGACGTTTAACCGTGTACATCCGCGCAACAAATTTGGTTACCACAACGTTGTTATTTTGGAAGATACAAATTTTTCCGAAAGAAAACCCAAAATTTTTCACGAAAAGCTAATGCAATTTTCAAAACGTTCATTCCACTTGCAAAAAGAACGCACTCACCAAATTTAATCAAAATCGTCCTATTATTTTTTGAGTTATCGGTGTGATATATATATATATAAACATATAAAAATTGAAACTGACCCCGGATATTTGTTCCAGGGGCCCAGTTAGCGCTCATTTGAAGAATTTATTTCAAAATTAAGAACTCTTGTTAATTGCATTTTTTTTAAAGAAAGTTCACTAAAAACATATGAATATCTAAATATTCAAATCAAATAATCATTATTTAAACAAATAATAAATAAATTATGAAATATTTACACATATATAATTGTTATTTCGCAACGTGAATATAAAATATAATATTAGCAGCACACTTTAGTCAACTAAATATGTAACTATATAACTAGAGCCTCGGTGGTTCAGTGCTGAGAACGTGTGATTTTGAACCGAAGGGTACTGAGTTTGATTTCCAGGGTTCACTTTCACTTTTCAGTACATACTGCAAAATTAACACCAACCGAGGTTTTGGCATTCCATTTGAGAAAGTTGAATGTATGCACGTTCCGCCCTTCCGAGGCGGCGTAAAGCTGTCGGTCCCGTGTCCATGCGATGATAGGCGCACGTTAAAGGTTCCTACCCTCCTTACAGAAAGGCAAGGCTTTGGCAAAATTTCCAGGTTAGTGAGATCAAACTGCTCCATGGCGTCGCTGATTAGTCATAGTCGCGGAAATAGACCGACGTTAAAAAACAAAACACACACACAACTATATAAATACACATAAACATATAAATTCTTAAAGAAACTTTAGATATTGGTTCCAGAGAGGCCTAGTTCGCGCTCATTAAAAGAAATTTTTTAAAGCTCAAAAGTCGTGATTTTTCTACGACTTCACTCAAAACTCATGTCGAGTTTACTTGCAAATAATAATTAGTCACAATAAAAATGCGTCATTGTTTCTATAATCTAGCCGACTTTTGAGTGAATTTTTATTTAAAAAAATTCACTAATAGAGAGGTATCGATGATGAGACTTTGCAAAAATTTCTTCAAATGAGCGCGAACTAGGACCCCTAGAACCCATATCCGGGGTCAGTTTCAATTTTTATATGTTTATATATATATATATATATATATATATATATATATATATATATATATATATATATATATATATATATATATATATATATATATATATATATATATATATATATATATATATATATATATATATATATATATATATATATATATATATATATATATATATGTATATGTATCCGTCTGATCACTCAAAAAATAATTAACCGATTTTGATGAAACTTGGCGAGTGCCTTTCTTTTATTAATGGCTTAGATGAGTTCGTTAGCCAGAAAAATCGGGCGGGGTTTTCCGGGAAAATTTTAATTTTTCTTTCGAAAAAAAACTCCGAAAGTAACAAAGCTGTTTTTATGAAATTTACTATAGATGTCGGGAGAGATATTACTACGTACCAAAATTCAACTTTCTAAGTTTATAGAAAATTTAGTTATTCAAATTTTAAGTTTTCTTTAGAAAAAAAATTGTTATTTTAATGAAATTTTGTGGATATCTTACCTTAGGAAAGGCCTTACTACATACCAAAATTAAACTCTCTAAGTTTATAAAAAATTGAGATATTCAAATTTGAAGCATTTAATAAAAATTCACTACCATAACGCACTTGCTGCGTCCCGAGATTTTATTTATCATAACAGAGATCCATATGCTTTAAAAACAGGCACTTTGTTTAATAGGAATTTCTATTTATGTGCTTTAATGTAGGTTTGTATAGAGTAACTTAATGCAAGTTAAAATATATGCAGTACAATAATAGAGAGCTCTCTGTTAGAGAACTGTTATTATGTAAGTATTTCCTATAGTCTTATTATATACCTATTATCACAGTGTTAAGTGACAGTTCAGTTTATATAAACTGTATATGCCCAGCTAATTAGCATTTAAATGCTACCGCCTGTTCCTAGTTCAGCACAAGAAAATTGCTTAATTATACTCTGGCTCATATGAATTCTACGCTTGCTAATCCTTTTCTCTACAAATAATGCCTTTTAAAAATGCAGAATGCACGTTTCCGACATGACCTAGTTAATGTTTGAAACATTTATTGCGATGTCAAAAGACCGTACGTCTCCTGTTGCACCTTGAGCTCTTGTCAGTAATTTATGATCATCTAAAGTTTGAATAGTAGGCTAGGGTTGAGAAATGATTCTTGTAAAACTCAAAACTATTTGCCTTCAAAACCGAGACAATTGTATGCGGTTATACATTTTAGTAAGAAACTATGCAAATGTCTTTGCAAAAGGAGTTTAGAAATGTACTCTGAAATATATAAACCGTGAAATGTTAGATTTTGCTAAAATGTTGATGTGGTGAGTCTAAATGGGGCCCTTTAATGCCTTTGTGACATACTTTGTTCGTTCAGACAATGTAAAGCTATAGTTACTGTTATATAGTTAAAAGAGTTGATATATAGGCACAGCATAGTTCCTTATGCTGTGATATAGGTTCATAAAAGAATCACTTCGTATCTACAGGTCTTAAGGTAGTAAAGCATTTTTACGTCGCAATTATCAGCTGTAATTTTTAAAGTATCTAATTAATGCTTATAAAAAATTATGGACGCAGCAAGTTTGTTACAGTAGTGAATTTTCATAGGAATTGCACACTATTGGTACGGCATGTTACTAAAAAGTCTGGACGCAGCAAGTGTGTTTTGGAAGTTAATTTTTTGTGGTGAGTCTAAATGGGGCCCTTTAAGGCCTTTGTGACATACTTTGTTCGTTCAGACAATATAAAGCTAAAGTTACTGTTATATAGTTAAAAGAGTTGATATATAGGAACAGCATAGTTCCTAATGCTGTGATATAGGTTTATAAAAGCATCACTTCGTATCTATAGGTCTTAAGGTGGTAAAATATTTTTACGTCGCAATTATCTGATGTAATTTTTGACGTTCGTTGAAAAGTTCTGGACGCAGGAAGTGTGTTATAGTAGTGAATTTTCATAAGAATTGCACACTATTGGTACGGCATGTTACTAAAAAAGTCTGGACGCAACAAGTATGTTATGGAAGTAGATTTTCATAAAAATGGCTTCAATAGCAAATATGTCTCTTTAATGCAAACAGGCATCAAATTTGGTTTCCGGTATAACCTACATGTTAGAAGCAATGTACCATATTTTATCAAAATAACTTTATTGTTTGAAAATGTACCAAAAATTTCTGAAAACAAACTCAAACAGTTTCCGAGGAAACAGGTTTCGTCGCCAACGAACCTTAGGTTAATAGCAAATTAAGTTATCGAAATTTGAAGCATCTAGTGGAAATTCGCCACCAAAACACAATTGCTGCGTCTCGATTTTTTTCTTACAAAGATGCGTTATATTTCGATGAAAAATGCAAAAATTCAATAATATAACGGTGTTTGAAAAAAAAACTGTCACCAAACGACTTATTGGATTTTCTGTGATTGTCACAATAATTTTATAGAATGCAGCTCAAGACACCCTATAATCAACGTATAAATTTTTTTCTCGTATCTGGTATAAAAACGGATATATTGAGCTTTACCGTAGGAATGCGTTACCCTGTAAATATGTAAACAGATAAAAACTGAAACCAACCCGGGATATGGATTCTAGGGGACCTAGTTTGCACTCAGTTAAAGAAATCTTTTTAAAATTCAAAAGTGGAGGTCTCCTCATTAGCGAATTTTTTCTACGACAATTAGCTAAAAATTATATATCGCTAAACCATAAACTTAACTGAAACTACTGCCAAAGCATCAGAGAAGGGGTTTATTTGAAATGAATTTTGTGGAAGTATTTTAGTAAAATGAAGGACATGACGGTTGAAGCTGAAACTTAAAGGTTTGTAAAACATTCTTCTTGCGACATGTTCTTTACGTAGCCCGTATTAGTTTCAGGGTCTTTACCTAAATGTTACCAATTTTGACGTTTCATATCGCGAATTTGGCGTTTTTAGGAAACCCCCAAATTGTTGTACTGTAAATGCCTATAACTTAGTAAATGGTTTATATAAAAATTGAAAGAGACCTTGGATATGTATCCTAGGGGTCATAGTTAGCGCTCATTTGAAGAAATTTGTTCAAAATTTAAGTCGTGATCTGCTCATTAGTGATTTTTTTTAAATTCACTAATTATTATTTTCTGTGGCATGGAATTAAATTCCGAAGCTAGCTTATTAAACTGGACTGACTGAGTATTACTCTAGAAGTAAACAGACCCTGAAGATGATCATAAAAGGTATTCGAACCTTGTGTGCCCTAGCTCCTTTTGAACAGAAACTTTAAATGCCCAAAACTTAATTTTGAGCAAATTATAATTTGGTATATCTAGGTACTATTAGTCTCTTTAAAAGAAACTTTATTACAAATTTCATTTAAGTTACAAAATCTATTCAGAAGAAAATTTAATACTTAGAAAAGAATGTGTCTTCCAAATTATCAACGAGTTGGCAGGTATTAGTGAATTTTCTTTAATAAATCACTAATAAGGAGATCGCGATTTTTGAATTTTGCAAAAATTTCAAATGAGCCAATCTTTATATGTTATATATATATATATATATATATATATATATATATATATATATATATATATATATATATATATATATATATATATATATTTATATATATATACAAGGAAAAGGGTTAAGGGCAAAGCCGCAAGGAGACAACCGCATACACGTGTTTCAAGCTTATTAGCTATCATCAGTACGGTATAACCAGGTGAAGATGGGAACACTCTGGATGAAGATGCAAAAATACACGGAGTCACAACAGGTAACCAGTGCACAATTGAAGAAACATTTGGAAGACCCTCAATCCGAGGGAAACAACCAAAAAAGCCACGGAGGCAAAGAAATCACCTGCGTGAGCATCCGGAGTCCAGGAAGTTATATTAACTATAACAGGATTTATAACACGGCATTTCTGTACTATACAAGGAGAAGGGTTAAGGGCAAAGCCGCAAGGAGACAACCGCATACACGTGTTTCAAGCTTATTAGCCATCATCAGTACGGTATAGCCAGGTGAAGATGGGAACACTCTGGATGAAAATGCAAAAATACACGGAGTCACAACAGGCAACCAGTGCAGAATTGCAGCAACATTTGGAAGACCCTCAATCTAAGGGAAACAACCAAAAAAGCCACTGGCAAATTGCAGACAGTTTGAGCTTCAAGTTTGTCAAAAAACTTTCCTATGAATGTTTCTAAAGACCGTGTGCAAGAAATAGTTAGAAACCATTTTCAAGAGGTCGGATGTCTAAAGGAATCAGAGAGAGAGAGAGAGATCGACATTCGAGCTTATTTGTAGAACAAAATGCTGAGAGTCTGAAAGGTGTTGAGATTTATTATTGCAGATCAAAAACATCTTGCAGACAGTATTTTTCTAGCACTCTGAGCATTGATAAAATATTCAGGATGTACAATGGTTTAGTATAGGAAAACTTAACAGTTAAAAAGACCTTCTTCCGAAAGATACTTCCAATAGAGTACAACATCGGATTTGGGAGCCCCGTGACTGATGCTTGCTCCAAGTGTATAGAATTATCACAAAGAATTAAGAAAGCAAACGATGATCCTGAAAAATATAGCATCGCAAAAGAGAAAATGCTTCATAAATTGCGAGCAAGATCCTTCTTTGACAGACACAGTGAAGGGAAAAAGGGCATGGTTACATTTTCGTTTGATTGCCAAAAAAACCTGATCAATCCAAAAGTTCCTGACCAAATTGTCTACGACAGTAGAAAACTTTACACCTATCACTTTACAATCGTTAAAAGCACTTTAAAATCGCCTCTGACATTGAACAATGTTTTTATCTACAGTTGGGTGGAACATGAATCCCACAAAGGCTCCAACGAGGTAGCTTCTGCCGTATTTGATTGCCTTTTGAGTTCAGATTTATCCAAGTTTTCTGTGAAAAGACTCTGTGCTGATGGCTGTGGGGGACAGAACAGCAATTCGACCATGATGGGTATGTGCAGTTCTTTTTTGGCTTTTATATTAAGGAAATTGAAATTGTGTTCCCAATCCCTGGACACTAGTGTTTAATATCCGATAGAATATTATATAGGATAGAAAAAGTTCTGAAAACAATGTCAACAATAACGAATCCCGAAGAGTATTTACCTATTTTTAAACATCACTGTTCAGTTAGGCAACATAGAAAAGATTGTCAAGTAATAGACAGGAAGGCAAAAACTGCTGAATATTTCAAATCCGTGGTTACATGGAACTTCAAATTTTCTGCTGTGAAAAGTTTTTTGCTTGCCAAAAACTCCTCTGGTGCTGTAACTATCCGAGGAGAGGTAAGCTATAATTCAGACACGGAAATGCAGAGGTCAGTTCCGAAGAAGGGGAAAAAGTTCTCCTGTTTTAAACCTAAAGCAAAAGATATCGGCGTTCCTGTGGAGCCTAAAAAACTGAATGATATCAATCATCTGCTGTTGAAACGCTTTGGCGAAAACTGGTAATCCGATGAAGGACTTTAATTGTATATCGCTCTTCTAGCGCCTAATGATAGTGTTCTGTTAGTAGAACAACATCAGAACTACCACGTGGAGATAGAAGAACCATTTGAGTGTGAGGACGAATATAATGACTTTTGCGAAAGAAGGAAATCGGAAGAAGATCGATTCAACATTATATTCTTATGGTCTGATACCTGTATTACGTACAATTTGAAAATTTAATAAAGCAGTTATACACTGTTATTTGCAATGGTTTAAGAAGCAAATTAAACTGATTACTTGAATATTATATTATTAAAAACACCTTATCTTATCGCATCAAAGCTAGCCTATCCAAAAAGTCATATCAAAACCAACTTCATCCAAAACTGAATTCCAAATATATTTAGCCTAGAATATGTTTTATCTTTATTGACTAGTGTATCTGATTGCTCAGTTTTATACCTAGCAACAACAGCAAAATTAATCTTTGAAAAAACAAGCCTGTATCAGTTTTTGTTAATTCCTGTAAAAATAACTTAACACGGATATGGCAAGTTCAGACATGGAACGCCTCAATTGTTTGCGAGATTTAATGAGAAGTACCCAATTAGTTTACAAAGGACTAAGGTGTTACTTCCAAGTCAGTAGACGAGCAAACATGCAACCTGTACAAGAAAAAAAGTGCCTGTAAAAGCAGTGCTTGGTACAATTGAAGAAAGAGGGTCTGCAAAAAGTATAGATTTACGTTAGATGCTTTTCTAGGCATGGAAAAAGCAAACCACAATGTTGGTTGAAAAATATTATACTAACAATGTAAAAAGTGGACTGAATTAGAAAGACAGACACATTATTCTGAATGTAAACAAAAATTAAAGAACTCTAATAGATATTTGCCCAGTTTCACAAACCTCGATTCAATATTTAACAGACGGTTAGTTAATCAAGGTTTCAGACGACGAATCACAAACTATGTTTCGAGTTTTTGCCACAGCAACCAAATATTTGAAGCTGTGATTAGTTATATGAAGCCTTGATTAACTATTCGGCCTTTAAATATTTAATCGAGCTTTGTGAATTTGGGCAATTAACGGTTATGAGATTGAAGCTGAGATAAGAAAATGTGTAAAAGAAGGATACCCATTATCGCTATATTGGTTTACTTAATTCATATAAGATATAATAAAAATTTGATACGTAGCAAGTGCGTGGTTTTTTATAACTCAATTTTTTTATGACTCAACCTTGAATTTTTATAACTCATTTTGTTATTAACCTTGAAACTTAAATTTTGGTACATAGTAAAGCATTTTTTAGAACAACACGTCCTTGTTAATTATTGAGATTTTTTTTCATAAAAATGTTTTTTTTTGTCAAGAAAATTGGTCATATCCGGCTAGCTAACAAACTCATTCAAGCTGTTAATAAAATAAAGACACCTACCAAATTTTAGAGAAATCGGTTAATTATTTTTGAATTATCCGTTGGATACGTATATATATATATATATATATATATATATATATATATATATATATATATATATATATATATATATATACTGGGTGGAACACACAAGTGGCGTCAACTTTTGAATTTCAAGTGGAACACGCTATATATTTTTTGAAATTTCGTTTTAAGGGGACATTCCAAGTATGCTACTAAGTGTTGGTCAATTTCTGAAATGTCAATGTCAAAAATTGAGTCTACTAATTTATTCCCTATTCAAATAAGCGATTTAAAAAAACGACTTGTTTATTTTCAAGCTTATAAAAACTACGGAAACATGAACCAAGCCAAATTATATTTTTCTGGCGAGCTATGGGAGATAATGAAACTTTTTAGGAATATCAAAGCACTCTGGATTAAAAATGAAAGATTTTTTTTTGACACACATTTCAGAAATTGACCAAACCTTAGTAACATTCTGAATGTCCTTTTAAATCCAATGTTGCAAAAACATACAGGATGTTCGATAAAAACTATTTTGAAATTTAAAAAATGCAGACTCTAGAGGGGGTGACCAACTTTTGAGTTCCACTGGGTGTATATATATATATATATATATATATATATATATATATATATATATATATATATATATATATACACATTTAAACGTATAAAATTAAAATAGACCTTGGTTTGGGGGTTCGAGTGGTCCTAATTCGCACTAATTCAAAAACATAGAGAGTTTTCGTAATGAGAATTTACCTAAATACTAATAAATTCGAGACGCAGTAAGTGCGTTGGAGATATGTTATAAGTTTCGACTTATCGCTCGGATACATACATACACACAGGCATACACATACACACACAAATATATATTTGAAAAAAAAATTGCAGTCTCACCATACACCATTCTATTAGCGATTAAAAAAAAATGTAAATTCGCGTAAAGCAGCCTGGCTGACAAAGTGGTTAGAGTACTCAATGTATCAATTTTATCACCGGCTAATTTAATTTTGGAGAAACAGTAATTATGGCTAAATTGTTGCATTTATTAGTGAACTTTTATTTTAAAAAATTCACTAATAGAGAGGTGTGATGGTGAGACTTTGAAAATTTTTTTCAAAGGAGCGCGAACTAGGATTCCTAGGACGTATATCCGGGGTCATTTAATTTTTTTTATATGTTTATATATATATATATATATATATATATATATATATATATATATATATATATATATATATATATATATATATATATATATATATATATATACAGGGTCGCTGATAAGTCTGGAAACGGTCGATTATCCGGGAAAATATACAAGGTGTCGAAAAAAGTTTTATACAAAAGTTTTTGGGTTCTTCAATGTCTACTAGGCGGTGATAATTTCATTTATACAGGGTTGGTCATACAGGCTTGGCACACCAATATTATTTTTTTTTTAATGGAACACCCTATATATTATTCGATATTTCAATCCTTCTCTTAATTTTGAGCAACATTTATCAGAAGCATGATGTACATAAACTCAATCGTTTCCGGGTAAAAAAATAAATAAAAATAAACGCTATTGTTTTCAAAATTTATTGGATGAAGAACAAAAATAAATGAAAAGTAGAATATCTCTTGAAAACAATCTGTGAGTGTGAAAAGAACCGGTTGCGATGTTTTTAACATTGTTTGGAATCCTATTTTATAAGATGTTCAAAGTGTTCTCCATTGACCTCCTGACAATAATGAATTCGCTTAACAAAACATTGCACTGCATTTACAAGAGCGTTTTGAGGAATGTTATTAATTTCATGCACAATCCTTGCTTGCAACTCTTCAATATTCTGCGGTCTATTTTGGTAAATTAAATTTTTTACATGACCCCACAAAAAAAAAGTCAAGCGGCGTCATGTCGGGAGACCTAGCTGGCCATTCAATAGTTCCCCTGCGCCCTATCCATCTGCCAGGAAAGGTTTGATTCAGATATTCCCGTACCTCAATTCCAAAATGAGGGGGTGCCCCATCCTGCTGAAACCATATTTCTTCCGCTGGTAGATTTGGGTCGTTATTGTTCGGAAATAATCGACTTACGTCTGGAACAATTGATTCTTGCAAAAGTGTCAAATATCGAGCAGAGTTCAAATTACCGTGTATAAAATAAGGTCCTATGATATGTCCACCAATAATAGCACACCAAACATTTACTTTTTGCGGTCTTTGGGTGTGAATTTGTTTCATCCAATGTGGGTTTTCGTCTGACCAGTACCTACAGTTGTGTCGGTTGACTTGTCCATTCAAACAAAATGTAGATTCGTCGGAAAACAATGTGGTTGGCAAAGTTAAAATTTTGACGTAACTTCTCCATAATAAGTTCACAGAACTCGATTCTGCGATCAAAATCGTCTTCACTCAGTTCTTGCAATAAATGAATTTTATATGGACGGAACTTTTCCCGCTTCGTAATCTTTTGAATTGAATATCGACTCATATTGTGATTTAAAGCCAATTGCTGTGCCGAAGTTTTCGGATTTTCCACCACATCCAATATTACATTCAAAGGATTTTCTTCATTTGTAACGGTTACTGGCCTTCCAGTTCTAGGTTTATCCTTGATACCGCCAGTTTCGTGAAAACGATGCAAAGTTTTCGAAACTGTGGATTTGGAGATCGATTCCCGCTCAGGATGCAACTCATTGAACATAATCACCACTTGAGCAAAACTTCGTGTTCTATCACCGTACCCTATCATCATTAAAATTTCGATACGTTCGGTTTCACTTAAACTTGCCATTTTGCACAAAAACTGTTGACACTAAATTACTAATGTTTCAAAACTGTTGACACTGAATGAATGTTTGACATTCGTTGTCCTGGAAACATTTTAAAACAAAAGAATAATACTGCAATTCTTATGGGCATCTTATCTTATCTTGGGATTCCAAACAATGTTAAAAACATCGCAACCGGTTCTTTTCACACTCACAGATTGTTTTCAAGAGATATTCTACTTTTCATTTATTTTTGTTCTTCATCCAATAGATTTTAAAAACAGTAGCGTTTATTTTTATTTATTTTTTTACCCGGAAACGATTGAGTTTAGGTACATTATGCTTCTCATAAATGTTGCTCAAAATTAAGAGAAGGATTGAAATATAAATAACCCTGTATAAATAAAATTATCACCGCCTAGTAGACATTGAAGAACCCAAAAACTTTTGTATAAAACTTTTTTCGACACCTTGTATATTTTCCCGGATAATCGACCGTTTCCAGACTTATCAGCGACCCTGTATATATATATATATATATATATATATATATATATATATATATATATATATATATATATATATATATATATATATATATATATATATATATATATATATATATATATATATATATATATATATATATATATATATATATATATGTATATGTATATGTATATGTGTATATGTATTCAACCGATAACTCAAAAATAATTAACAGATTTGAATGAAAGGCGGCAAGTACCTTTCTTTTATTAATGACTTGGATGAATTTGTTATCCAGGAAAATCGGACAAGGTTTTTCGGGAAAGTTTTGAATTTTCTTTCGGAAAAAAAATTTCTCTGTAAATTACAAAAATATTTTAATGAAATTTAGTGGGTATGTTGTGTTGTGAGAGAACTTACTACGTAACAAAACTCAACTGTCTAAGTTTATAGAATATTGAGTTATTCAAATTTAAAGCATTCAATGAAAAATCACTAACATAACGCACTTGCTGTGTCCCGAACTTTTTTTAAGGTAGGGTGCTGTCGGTTTCCTATACCCTGCATGCAATATCACGTATACCTTCTATAATACTTTATCAAGGAAGGATCTGGAATTAGAAATATCTTGAGGTCATATTTAACCATTCTAGGCGTCAATAAGTAGTAATGCGAATCTCAAAATCTGCAGAGTAAAATACTTAAAGCACTTTCATTGATCTGCTAGAAATAAAATTTGGAAATGCGACAGTAGCTTGTCACATTAAGATATATGCTGGAGAACTATTACTTGTACTTACGTCGCATATTGTTTGCTTATTTTATCGAATCCGATCTTGCTGTAAGCAAACTACTTATGTCGATCAATTAACATTGAGGTAAAGTAATTACTTCAGGTAATAATTAATTAAACTGTCTGATAAATACTACCAGTCTTCTCTGGGGTATTGATAAGTAATATCTTTGATGTTATCTCTGGTTCACATAGGCATTATATGGGCATGATGGTTAGATGAAAGGCCGAATCGATCTGGTCGGCGAGAACTCAAACAAATTAAAACTCCTTGTTGATTATCGGGAACGATGCACTTTTCTCACAGGCAAGCAGGCAAGCTGGCAGTCAGAAGAGAAGAGAGCTAGAGCGAGGGCTGTGTGGATCCGTATTTAGGTTGATGCTGTTGCCAACACTGCCGGCTGCGAGTCATGATTAATGATTCCACGTCAGCCCGCTCCTAACCGTGGAGCTTTAGACATGTCTCTGGGCCCTTTTCAAGCTCCCCCTGCGCCGCCCCTGCATTGTGCCTCCACTGCACACGATATTTAGATTCATATAAAAGACGTACTGTGTTTTTGATTATCGCCGTTTTGGGCCTGAAGGATTTTGAATAAAGAACTGTAGACTAACAACGCGTCTTCAGCCGTCACTGAGCGACTCCGAATGTGAGCTGGGATGTGGATTCGCTTTTGATGGTAATTCAAATATGTCTAATTTTTAAAGAAAACTTCGGAACGCTAGGGTAATTACTCTGAATAAGTTGAACACGGTGAAAGCGTTATAAATCTGAATACGCGTTATGCGTAGCTGACGTGCTTCCATTGAAAATTTGTATGGAAGATAGTCAATAGTTACATCGTTTTATCCAACGTCTAAAGCAAGGAATAGCTGATTTCGCAGAAGTTGATTCAGATTCGGCTACCAATTTTATTTTTATTTTTCGTGCGAATCATCATCATAGTCTAAAGGCAATGTTGCCTTATCGTTGCAACCATGGGTATCTGACTCACGCAGCTTTTTTAGTTTCATTGTGGCTTCGCACATCATAAATTTGGTTAGATTTTCCATGAGTTTCCTCTTTGATATACCTCTTCCCTTTTAGTAAATTTTCATTAAGAAAATTCACTAATAGAGAGGTATCGATGGTGATACCTTCGGAAAATTTCGTCAAGTGAGTTAGGGCCTCTGGAACCCATTTTCATGGTCAGCTAAAATGTTTATATATATATATATATATATATATATATATATATATATATATATAATTGTGTTTCGGGGGTGCGTATTGTAAGGGTGATTTTATATATTGTATTTTTGTATAGTGTATTGTGTTTTATTGTAATTTTGAAATTGATTATTGTAATATTGAAATAAATGTGTTATTAAAGTTTTTGTTGGTTTTATTATTTTTACTGTATTTTTATTTAAATATAGGTGTTGATATTTGTGTTATTTGTTTTATTATGTTTTTGTTGGGCGCCTTTTTTTTATATTATTATACTGAATTAAATTATGAGTTTATTAAGGAATATATATATATATATATATATATATATATATATATATATATATATATATATATATATATATATATATAATATATATAAAAATATATATATATATATAAATAATTTTATCAAATTAAATATCTACCTGGTTTTTTGATCTACTTACTATGCCACAGCTATTTTGTTGATACTCTTCTTACCTACAGGGAATGTTTAATAGTTGGGTCCACCAATGTCGAAAATTCTTACTCTTGGTGCATATATATTATATTTGCTGAACTTTTTATATACTGCTAGAGGATTAATTGGTCAATGGACAGATATGTGTGACATTTACAGAAAATAAAATAATGAGCAATATATAATTTGAAATTTTTTTTTAATATTTATTATTATTATTGTTTTTATCAAAAAGCTTTTTGTTTGGTTATTGACTTAATTTTATAAATTTAAATTCTTACTTGGGATCCCGTATATTACTAATTTTAGCATACAAATATGCCAGATTTATTAATGCAATTATGACTTATTATTGAGAATTTTATTTCCAATGCTTTGTTTAAAAAAATGTTATGACTTGCTATGACAGATCTGAATAGTTTCATTGGCAATTATTTATCACCATGGTAACGTCGTTTCAGGTGAATTTTGTTGCTTGGCAACGGAAATATTAAAATGGAGGAAATAAGGTTGAATTTCTTTCGTTTACTTATCGCCCTCTGGTGACTCTTACAAGTACTTCATAAATATTTTATATTTAGTTCTTCTTTTGGTATGAGTGCCTTTGCAAATGACATTTAACTTCTTGGATTGACGTTGACATATTATTCTTTTATAAAACTTACAGGTTCATTTCTTGTTTTGTAGATATAATACACTTTTTAACAATTATTGATGTATTACCTTTTGGTTTACTTGGCGTGGGTCAATCTTCTAGCTTATTCACTGTTTTTACTCAATTTATGTACGGGTATTCTTGATTGGAGTTGTTGTAAAGCTGTTTACTGGTAGGTATAACCTATAAAATACTTTCACTCTAGTTTTTAATCATTTCTATTAACTTTTTTGAACATTTTCTCTTGCTGCAATCTACTAGCTTCTTCTTTCTACCAGCGTCTTCTTCCCCATCTCTCGTTCTTCCTCCCGGAAGTTCTAATTTTTATCTTTTGTTTTGTAACTTCGAATCACAGTTGTTAATTTTTATTTAAACTTTTTATTTACCAATCACCATTTTCTGTTTTCAGATAAGCCAATAACATGATTTAACTACATTAGTCAAAAGAAAGTCATTTCCTGCATATAATTCAATATTCCGATTTTATACATGTAAGTCAAATTGTGTTTGTTTTAAAATTTATAACCTATCATTCATTAACACATTAAACCTTATTTTTCTAGAATAATTACTAACACATAGTTTCCCTAATTGATAATTAACAAATTTTTACCTATTTTCTATACATATTAACACATTTTGTTAAAATCCCTAATCACATTCCTATTTAAATTCACTTTGTTCTGTCGAAGACAGTTTATAAATTTGGTCTTTTACCAGCTTGTTTGTGTTTGTAGCTGTCTATACCGGGTTTATATCACTTTGTATTTTGTTAAGCAGTTCATTCATTGTGAGTTTAATTATTCAATGTTTTCTGATACAAAATGTTTTTTATGCCTTACCTAATAAATTTAAACTATGTCAAAATCTATTCATTGACAAATATATTTATATTTAATTGTTTTTAATTTGTAGGTTCAGTAGGATAAAAGGCTGCAATTTACCACCTGTGTCTGACTATAGCTAGAACAATTAATTGGATTTTTACTTCCAGGTATGTGCTTATTTTAAAACATTTTTTTTAAATATATAGCCATGTCTGTGCATGCAATAATATATATACATATATATATATATATATATATATATATATATATATATATATATATATATATATATATATATATATATATATATATATATGTATGTATGTATGTATCCAACCGATAACTCAAAAAATACTTCACTGATTTGAACCAAATTTCCAAATTTGGGAATTACCTTTATTTTGCTAATGGTTTGGATGAGTTCGTTCATCAAATCTTATCGGCCAACTTTTCTGAATAAAAAGTTAAAAAATATGTTTTCAAACGCAATATCTCTCAAACTGTTTATATGGTTGAAACGAATATTGACAACTTTAAAAAGACCATGATTTTTGCTTTTAAATTATGTATCACACATTACAAAAGAACGGTTAGAAATTTGAGAAAAACGATATTTTAAGATTTACATATAGCAACCTAGCAATTATTTAACAATAAAGATGAAATCTGACTAGATAATTGAATTCTAAGTTAAAAGTTCCTGTGAAGATGTTCTTACAAAATTCAAAAAGTTTCATAAATAAAAAAGTTATAACATTTTGAAAAAATGCGCCGTTTTTCTTATTTTCAAAAAATTTCGAAAACCAAAAAGGTTAG
Organism: Tillus elongatus; assembly: GCA_964006375.1. Lineage (NCBI taxonomy): Eukaryota > Metazoa > Arthropoda > Insecta > Coleoptera > Cleridae > Tillus > Tillus elongatus. The sequence goes on along the minus strand of OZ023262.1, from coordinate 228,577,405 downwards.
GGGAGTCTGATAAGCAGCCTTGGACGGATAATAAAATTGTCTAAAACTTTCCCCATTTAACCGTTTCTCTATCTCTTACAGTTTCTGAGATCCCTATACATGCATCACCAATTTGGGGCACACTGTATATACAAATATCGTCAGCATACTGGAGTATTCCTGGTATTTTTGTGTAATTGTCAATATCTAAGGTGTATATTATGTATAGAAGTGGACTTAGTTTTCCGCCCTGTTGGAGACCTTTGTTTGTAGTTCTAGGTCCAATTAAATTATTTTTTGCCGTTAATATATGTTTCTATTTGCGTATAACTTAATTATTTTCTTTAAGAAGACACAAGGGAGTCCAATGCCTAACATTTTTTCAATTCGTTTGATCAAAGGAAAAAAAAGTTATTCGAAATTAATAATAAAATAATCCTCGATATCACTTCAGATTCTGTAATGCAATATCTACAATGTTGGACAAAGATAGATGACGTTATATGTATTGCTATGCTACTGAAATAAATCGTAGATAAAAATGTAAACAGTGGAGGTTGTCGCAGGTTATCAGTTGTGATAGAGATACGACAGGGACGCCACCTACGTGCAGGACCAGGTAGTACGATAGCTCTAGTTTACACAAAATTTTATAGATAGAGCTGTGTACAATAAAGACCATTTCTTTCGTAATACCGGGATAAAGTGCATCTAAAAGCGATAAATTTTAGCGTGGGGATGTATACTATAAATACCAATTTTAGGGACGCAGCAAGTGCGTTATAGTAGTGAATTCTCATAAAAATTGTAGACTATTAGTAAGATATATTATTAAAACTAATTCTTTAAATTTAAATGAACCTTGGAGAGCGGTTGTTAGCGATTATTTGAAAAAATTTATATTTCATATGGAGCTAAAAAATTTAAATTTGGTCTTAGAAATAATCTGTAAGTGCCTTTAAAAAAATTGTGTTACAAATTTCACTAAAGTTACAAAAGTTTTTCAGAAAAAAAATATTTACAAAGGGAATGTACCTGTCAAATTATAAACATGGCAGGTATTTTTCCTGATTAATTGCTTGGATCGTTTTGTTTTAGTCCACCCTTCCAGTTTTTTTGCAAACAATTAGCAAAAAAAAAATTCAAGACAGAGCAAGTGAGTTATAGTAGTGCATTTTCATAAGAATTGTACACTATTAGTGAGATATATTTTTTTTTTTTATTTAATCTTATTGGCTGCGGCATCTCAGGCCATTAGCACATTCTTTCCCATCATTCAATATTTTTAAAATTTTCCAGACAGAGTCAAATTGGCTCGCCAGGGAATCGAACCCGGGACCTCTCGCTTAGCAGGCTGGCACCTAGCCACCTGCGCCACGAGGGCGTCTAGTGAGATATACAATTAAAACTAATTCTTTAAATTTAAATGGACCTTTGAGATCAGTTTTAGAGTCCCAGTTAGCGATTATTTGAAAAAATTTACGTTTTATATGGAGCTACAAAATTTAAATTTGGTCTTAGATATAATATGTAAGTACTGCAAGGGCCTTTAAAAAAAATTAGTTACAAATTTCATTAAAGCTACAAAAGTTTTTCAGAAAAAAATTGATTCTTTTCAAAGGGAATGTACCTGTCAAATTATAAATATGGCAGGTATTTTTCTAATTAGTTTCTTGGATCGTTTTGTTTTAGTCAACCCATCCAGTTTTTGCAAACAATTAGCAACAAAAAAACTTCGGGACGCAGCAAGTGCGTTATAATAGTTAATTTTCATAAGAATTGTGCACTATTAGTAAGATATACTATTAAAATTAATTCTTAAAATTTAGATGGACCTTTGAGATCGGTCTTAAAGTTCTAGTTAGCGATTATTTGAAAAAATGTGTGTTTTAGATGGAGCTACAAAATTAAAATTTGGTCTTAGATATAATATGTAAGTACTGCAAGTGCCTTTAAAGTAGTTGTCCTTTAAATAATTTTATTAGAATATTATTATGTTTCAAAACATGTCCAACAAATTCTGTGTTCTTCATCTCAATCGTTTTCAGCAAGCATCCTTTTAATAAATTTTATACTTTATAGTTTTATGTATATTATTGCATTTTGCATTTTCCATCGAATTATTAGGCATGTTGTTGAAGAAAAAAATTTGACAGCGTCCACCGTTTTCGAGTTATTTCATTTACTGGGCAACTTTTGGCAGATTGAAAATTGTGATACGGAGTTTTTTGCTAATAGATAGCGCAGTTCCGTAAAAATGGCCCATTCAGAGAAGTTTTCGTTTTTCGTTCATTATCTTTGTGGAAAAAATCGAGATGTCGTTTACAGGGCGCTCTCAAATTGTAACTGAATTTGAAAAAAATCAAACTGCCCTAACTAATTTTTTGTAAATTTTCGTAAAAAAAACTAATGAGGAGATCTTGACTTTTGAACATTAAAAAATCTTTTCAAATGAGCGCAAACTAGGACCCCTAGAACCTATATCCGGGGGGGTCAGTTTCAATTTTTATATAGTATAATTGTCTATTGTATAATACAGGCACAGGTTAAGTTTTTTCCTCAGATGGTCAAGAAATGCAGAAAAATTACCTTGAAAATTTTATAGTTTTTCCTCTTAAAACGCCAAAGACGCGATTTGAAGTCAAAATTGGTAATTTATAGGCAGTGAACCTGAAACGAATATGGGTTGTGTAGAGAAAATGTCACAAGAAGTGTGTTTTACAAAGCCTTAAGTTTCAACTTCAACCGTCATTGTCCTTCATTTTACTAAAATGTTCCCAGTAAATTCATTTGAAATGGAACGTTTTTCTGATGCTTAGGCAGTAGGTTTAATTATAGAATTTTTGGTTTAATAGGTACTATATAATTTTTTGCGAATTTTCTTAGAAAAGTTTTGATCAGTTTACATATATACGGGTTGACGAATTTCTAGGGTAAAGCTTAATATTGCCGTTATAATACAAAAATACTAGAAAAAATAGTGTTGCAAATTGAATCATAATTTACACATAGCTGTGAGAATTTATTCTCTTCAGCAAGACATGCTTCTGGAATTAATTTAGGGTCCATGACCACAGAGAAAAGATTCATATTCCTGTACCTATAAACTTCTGAAATATTCTTATATTACTCGAGTTTTAACGAAAAAAATAGCAATTTTCACCAAATTACTCCTCATTTATCCCATACCCTCTGAAGGGATATTACCGAAAAACAATTCGAAGCGTTCATTTATCGGGTGCCCACTGTAAACCAAATTGGAAGACGATATCTCAATTCGTTCAAAAGTTATGCGCTTACCAGCGGAGAGACGTAGAGGCCGACAGACCGACCGACTGACCAACAGACAGAAAAAAATTTCGTTCCAGAATCAAATTTTCTATATATTTTTAGACTTTTTACGCCGTTTTAGCAAAAAAACTCAAATTTCTTGCACCGATATTCCACCACCACACATTCAACCGCTAGTTTAATTTAAGCACAGAATACCAGATCTTTAATGAAATTGAAATTTTTCTAATCAACAAACCCTAAAACGTTATATTACTAGAGGTTTCACGAATAAAATGTAAATTTACACTATATTACCCCCCATTCATCCCCTACCCCCTGGAGCGATTTTACGAAAAAAACAATCCACACCTTTCGCTTGTCGGTTGCTAACTCTATACCGATATATCGATATCTCAACTCGTTCTAAAGTTATCGTGGCTACAAGCAGACAGGCATACAGGCCGAGAGACCGACAGACCAACAGACAGACATACAAACCGACAGACTGACAGACCAACAGACCGACAGGACGACAGCACGACAGACCGATAGACCGACAGACCGATAGACCGACAGACCGACAGACCGACAGATTGACAGACCAACAGACCGACAGGGCGACAGAACGACAGACCGACAGACCGACAGACCGATAGATTGACAGACTGACAGACAGACAGACCGACAGATCCACAGACCAACAGACCAAAAAAAATCGTTCCCAAATCGTGTTTTTTATATGTTTTGACACTTTTAACGACAATTAATCGAAAAAAAATATGGATTTTTTTGTCGCCAATGCCATATTTCCACACGTTATGACGATGTGGAAGTAATTGTAAACGTTAATTAAATGGTGTATTGAGCTTATCTTATATAATGAGTTAGACAATCACAGGATGGCCCAGAAGGCGTTGGTGATACAAATATTCCTTTTTTTTTAGATCGCACACCTATTAGATTATTGCATTTCTGTATTTTCAATCGAATTATAATGCATGTTTGTAAAAGAAGTTGATAGCGTTAATTATTTTCGAGTTATTTCAATTGTTTCACATTTTTGGCACCTATCAAAAATTATGATACGGTGTTTTTACCGATATATAGCAGAGCCTCATGAAAATGGCACATTCAGAAGATTTCCGTTTATATTATTTGTGAAAACATCGAGGTCCCGTATAAAATTTTTTTCGTTTCCATAGAAATAATTGCTTGTAAAAGGTTTGTGAAATTTTAAAAATTAATAATAAATGTGTAATAAATTATTGTAAAATAAATGTTTTCGGATTTCCTTGAAAAAGTTGTTTGCAAATTTTCATGAAATTTTTTTTTTGATGATTCGTCGAATAGCTTTGTGTGAATAATTAACTCTTGGTTGAATAAATTTTTAAAGATTTTCTCTGGCCAGGCAAATCAGACCAGTTGTTTCGGGAACATTGTAAGTACATTTTCGAAACACTGTTGTACCATAACGCAATTGCTGCGTCCAGATTTTTTAAAATAGAAAAGCCTTTATTTTCAGAAGTGCGGGGCATGTCCTCTGCTTCAAGTTTTTTATAAGACTCCCTATACCTACAGCCTTTAGTTTTGGAAATTTTTACATTTATAATCGCGTACCTTGATTCATGTAGGAATCAGTTTTAACTTTTTTAAGTTTTTTTTTTAACTTTTCATGAAAAATTATATCTTGCCAGGTGGGTAAATGGTTTGAAAAGGTTCGTTGGCCAGAAAAATGGGATCAGTTTGTTCTGGAAGGATTTAGGTTTATATTCCGAAAGTTTTTGTACTTTTTCAAACAAGTAAGCTTTTTGATGAAATATGGTACATTGTTTCGACTATATAGATTATACTAGTAACTACATTTGATGCCCTCTTTCATTAAATAAAAAGTCTGGGCGCAACAAGTGCGGTATGGTAATGAATTTTCATAGAAATGATCTGGCACCAAATATTTTATTATAACTTTTTTCTCTTGTAACATAGAAATCTAAATTTTGGTGTATAACTTACTTTTTATATCGTAATACTACCTACCAAATTTGGTTATCATAGCTTTTTTATTTTTTGATATAATATTTTTTCCTCACAATAATATATTGACTTCATATAGTGCTACAATAATGTTTCAATATTCAACCCCAATTATTTAACTGATATTATAAAACAATATAATTAAATATTGAGATATTCAAATTATAGCATTTTTTAATTATTGCTCAATATTAGGCTTTAATATAGGATACACATAAAAATATATTATAGATGCGATATTGACAAAATAAAATTTATTCATAATAAAATATTAACTGAACATTTAAAACTTAAAATTTTCATTATAAAATCTTAAAAAAAAGCGATGGGGTGTGAAAATTATGCCGGGATTTTAGCTCACCTCCCACTATCACTGTCTACTACACTGGACAGAGCATATCACATATATTTTAATATATCTTAGTCGCATGTAATTTGGTGCGTAAATCGTACTGCATCTGCAAAAAATAAAACAGGACAGAATAGTCGCAAGCTTTTATTTAACTAACTTGTCGGTCTCCCACAATTCTTGAAAATGAAATTTGAACCAGTTTCTGTTATCGTAATAGGTCGAAGCGTGGTACACATATATAAATCCAATGACAATAATGACAAATTCGTATTACTGACCTGTACATAGCTTTTAAACTTAACTACTGAACAACTAGCTATATCAATTAACACTTTACGTCATTTAGGCGTTTAATAATAATCCAATGGATGGATTGAGGCAAAAATTACATGAAATACACACAGAACAAATAAAATTACATTACCAGAAGACCTAAACTTAAAAAGAAAACAACAAACGAATACGAACAAGACAACTAAACTTAGAGCATATGGTAAAATAAACGTCGACTATTTTTCAAGCACAAATAGCACCTTCTAACTGTCGCTTCTCAAACACTAGTCAACATTTGTGGAGTAATACTTGCAAATGCTTCTAGAATTACCCTCCTCAGCTCTTGTTCTGTAGAAAAAAATTGCTGGTATACTTGATTCTTAAGGTATCCCCATAAGAAGAAATCAAGCGGGGTTATATCTAGTGAACGCGCTGGCCAGTTTGTTTTCGAATACATGCTTATTACCTTATCTGAAAATATGCTTAAAATATATTCCTGAATTTTTCTGGAATTATGTGCAGGTGTCCCATCCTGCTGTATTCAACAGTTGCAAACTCTCTTCAGAGGCATGTTATCGAGAGCAGCCTCTAAATCGTCTCGTATCAAATGTAGGTAGCGCTATGATGTTAAGGTATGGTGGTAAAGATACGGTACCGCAATCGTTGTACCGAAGATACCAGACCACATGTTGGAAGCAAAACAGTGTTGCTTCCTTGACGCTTTATTTGAGCGTTGATTGGTTTCAGACCAATAACAAACATTTCTTCTATTGAAAATACCATTATTCGTAATCATGCTTTCATCAGACTATATTATTTGACACGGAAAATTAAAATTGTCCTGGCATTTTCATGTGTACCACTTACAGAATGAGCGACGTCGTTCTTAATCACCGGGTCTGAGTTCTTGACTAATTCTGTACTTGTACAGGTGTAATTTTTGTTTTCGTAAAATAAAATGTACAGTTGATTTTGATATACCAACGTTTCCTTCGATCCACCGGACAGAGCCTCGGTGGTTAAGTGGCAAGAACGTGTGACTCTGAACCGAAGGGTACCGGGTTCGATCACAGCATGCTCCTTTCACTTTTTCAGTACATACTGTACAACATCAACCGAGGTTCTGGCATTGTATTTGAGCAAGTTGAATGTTTGCACGTTCCGCCCTTCAGAGGGGACGTTAAGCCGTCGGTACCGTGTCTGTGCGATGTTGGGCACGTTAAAGATCCCTACCCCCTGACATAAAGGCTGGGGTTCGGCAAATTATCCAGAATAGTGAGGAAACTGCTCCCCGGCGTCGGTGATTGGCCATAGTCGCAGAAATAGACCGACGTTAAAGATAGAACAACAATAACAAAAAATTCACCGGACTGATGTACCGGGATTCTCAGTAACTGCTAACAAAGAATTTTGTACTGCTTTCTCATTGCTGGACTTTTGCAGAGAAACTACAGGTTTTTTAAAAGAACAATATGCTTTAGCACTAATTTGCTATAAGCCGTTTTATTTGTCTGTCTTCTTTCCGGATATTTCTGCAAATACATATGCACCGAATTAGATAGTTGGATGACATGAACCATGCCAACATGTCAAAGTTTTCTTGGTTAGAAAACATATTTACTAGGAACAGTTACTAATTATTACACAATAAATTAAACAAGAAAGTAATGTGTCAAAAATGAATGTTGCTGTCAAACCAAATACGACTATTGTTAGATCGATTTATTTTCCAAAGCATACTTTTCTCTCTTTTATGTTTTTTGTTCTATGTATATTCCATCAAACTATTGCTTCAATTCATCCATTGGATTATTATTAAACGCCTAACTAATATAAAGTGTTAACTGATAAAGCTATTTGTTTAATAGTTAAGTTTCAAAGCTATGTACAGGTCCGTAACAGGAATATTCTTGATTAAGGTCGAAATAAAGACTAAAACGGTACTAAACCACAAAGTGTGACATATCCCTGAATTAATGAAAAGTTCTTTCAGAAAATGAGGGCCATATTAAAAAAAATTGATGATGGACCTGCAAAGACGAAACGTCGTATTCAAAATTTAGCAATGCTACGTTAGAGAAAATGAAAAGTTTATGTGGAGAAGTGTCATCAGTATTGGTGTAGGTGCATCATTAAGTCCAGAAAAAAAATAATATGTCAGATCGACAAATCCAAATTTTTCAAAATATCTCAATAACCAAAAACAAAATTTCGGAGATATCTAACCGCCACTTGGTTGGGCTTTTGAGTGCGCAAATTTTCTCCCATTTAGGCCTATATGTAAGCCACAAATCCCAAGTTTCAATATAGTAACTTATACCGAGTGTTCACAACCTGAGTGCAAAAAATGAATAAATCGAATTTTTGAGAGTGCAAACGCTACTGAGTGTCTTGCAAATATTATATTGCCAATGGATTAAGACTCACCTCGTGTATCAACTTACACAATATCATCCGCCTATCTTATACAAAGTGTTCATAATAGATAAGGAAACACAACGTTTTGCAATATATTACCCAATTCGGACCAGCATCTTAAATTTTGGGAGACCACTCCATTATTTCCGAAAGTAGGTTCACAACCTCATCGCCAAACAAAAAGGGTCTATCGGTTGATTAACTAAAGTCAGTGGCACCATAATGAATATTCCTAACATCTTCATTGAAAATTTCAATGGTAGCGTCTTCATCCGTATTTTCATTGACATAAACAAAACCCCTCCTCTTTGACAGTTGATATTATTTGGCAGTTCATATAATTCGGCAAGTCTTTGTACACGCAATACGTCATGAGATGAACACAAAAATTTAATTAATTCGACTTGTGGGCGATAACCATAAGTCATATCGAGAGGACTATAAGCCAAAATTTTTGCATACCTTGGAAAATGACGATAAAGGTATTAGAATATAATATTCATTATGATGCGAAGGAAATTATTTAACCGATAGAACTTTCTTGTCTAAAATGATGTTTAGCGATGAAGCGACTTTCACAATTAGCGGAGTTGTGTCTTCCCAAAATTCAATGTATTGGTCCGATCAAAATCCAAATTGTATTATAAATTGTAAGAGGCAATACTCTTCTAAAATTAATTACTGATGTGACACACTCCACAATAAAATAATAAGGCTCAGCTTTTTTGAGGAAAATCACAACGCAGAAAATGTTGTTAACTTTTTAAACACCGGATTGTGGGACGTTTTATAAGATATTCCCAAGAACACTAAGCCAGGGCACAATTTTTCAGCTGGATGGTGACTAGTGGCATAATGCAAGAATAGTAAGGGATTGGTTGGAAACGAAATTTTCCGGTGAAATGGATAGGACGGAACAGTCCCCATTCTAGATAGCCTCACTGCTCACCCAACCTAACACCACTTGATTACTTCCTTTGGGGACCTCAATAGAAAAAAGATAATCGTGATCGTCCAACCAATGTGAACAATTTAAAAGAAAAAAATTCGTGACGCATGTAGATCTATTATGCCGGAAGTACTACGAAAAGTTACTGACAATTGTTTGAAAAGACTGGAAAATCTATTACGGCATAGGATGGTCTAATTTAAATCGGTGCAATTTATTTTTTTAAACTTCGTGGCGCATGTAGTAACAACACCGCCAAGCTGAGTTTTCGATATTTGCGTATTTATTGTTAAAACTCTGTATAAAATATGCGGATGATATTGTGTGAATTAATACATTGAGTGGCTCTTAATCATTTGGCAATCTAATATTCAGTACACTCAGTAGCGTTTACACAGAGCACTCTCAAAAAGTCGATTTTTTCATTTTTTGCCATCAAATTGTAATCACTCAGTATAAGTTACTATATTGAAACTTGGGCTTTGTGACTTACAGAGGTGCCTAAATCGATTGAGATATTTTGTTTTTTTTTCCTAAAAAAATGCCTAATATGCTTTAGTCATTTTTGGGGTTTTGTTTGTTCTCTTAGTAGGCTGTGGAATTTCTGGAAAAAAATTCACTAATGAGGAGATCACGACTTTTGAATTTTGAAAACATTTCATCGAATGAGCGCGTACTGGGTCCCCTAGAATCCACATCCAGAGCCAGTTAAAATTTTTATATGTTTATATGTTTATATATATATATATATATATATATATATATATATATATATATATATATATATATATATATATATATATATATATATATACGATAACTCTAAAATAGCCGATTTTAATGAAATTTGGTACGTACCTTTTCGCAAGTGGCTTGGATAATCGTCGACCAGGAAAATCGGTGCAGTTTTTCCCGAAATATTTTGTGTTCTTGTTTGCGGGAAAAATGTATATATCCAGAAACAACAAAGTAAAGCCTGTTTGCATTATAAAGAGTCAGCCACGTACCAAAATTTAGGTCTGTAAGTTTAAAGACAAAAAAGTTATATGCATTTAAAGAAAAAAAAAGGGTTTTCCTCAAAACGTCAAAGTCGCGATACGTCAAAATTGGCAATATTTAGGCAAAGAACTGAAACTAATACGGGTTATGTAAAGAAAATGTCGCAGGAAGAGTGTTCTGCAAACCCTTAAGTTCCAGCTTTAACAGTTATTGTCCTTCATTTTATTACAATATTTTTAGAACATTTATTTCAAGTAATTTCAAGTATACCCTTTCTCTGGTGCTTTGGCAGTAGTTTTAGTTAAGTTTATGGTTTAACGGTCTATAATTTTTAACTAATTTTCGTTGAAAAAGATTCTATTATAAGGAGACCGTGACTTTTGAGTTTTAAAAAGATTTCTTCAAATTGGTGAAAACTAGGCCCCCTGGATTCCATATCAGGGTTTAGTTTCAATTCTTATCTGTTTACATATATACAGGGTGACGCAGTTCTACGGTAAAGCAAAATATAATTGTTATTATACAAGCTACAAGAAAAAATTGTATACGTTAATGATAGGTCGCCTTGAGCTGCATCTTATAAAATTATTTTGACAATCTCAGGTGGACCATAAGTCGTTGGTGATCCCTACTTTTTTTTTCGAACATCCCTTATATTATCACATTTTTGCATTTTTTTATCGAAATATGATGCACGTTCGTAATAAAAAAAAACTAGACGCAGTAAGTGCGTTTAGGTAGCGAATTTTCATTAAATGTTTCAAATTTCAATAGCACACATTGCTATTAACCTAAGGCTCGTTGGCCACCGAATCAGTTTTCTCGGAAATATTTTAGGTTTATTTTCGGAAAATGTATGTACATTCTCAGACAAGTTATTTTAATAAAATATGGTACATTGTTTCTACTATATAGGTTATAACGGTAACCAAATTGACGCCTGCTTGTATTAAAGGGATATATTTGTAATTAAAAAATATCTTTATGAAAATTCACTTCCATAACGGACTTGCTGCGTCCAAACTTTTGTGTATGTTAGTTTGTCTTACTCATATAATATATGAGTAAGATTATTTTAATTTGTGTTAAGCTATATAACAGCAATATATATATATATATATATATATATATATATATATATATATATATATATATATATATATAATGCAAAATTACGTTGACTTTTTTTGCCATTATGGTCGAATTCGAAGTAATTTTAACAAGTTACAAAAAGTTAGGTTATATTATGTAGTGCTCTCGTCATACATTAGTTAATTTTTTATACGCAACCTTGAAAAAAAAAATTGCATATCAATACGTAATTACTTAATTAACGCGCATGATACGACATACGTATATAACAGATTAGGGAATAACGTCGATCGATCGTTCAGCACCTTCCATTTCAAACTTCATACACAAACAAAAAGCAGAACAGAGTTTTCAAAGTGTGGGAGTGTGGATGGAATCAACATATTTGAGGAACACAGGGGTTTAATACAACTGTCTGTCAGTCTCGACGACACATACGAAGTTTGCCAACCCCTCTAAACTCGCTGTCGAGCGATGATGAGATGAGAGGGTGGTAATCCAGCCCTTAGCTGACAGTATATTGCATTGTTCGTTCTGAAAACCAATATTACGATCCTACGTTGCAAATTCGAACTCCCATCATGGAAATAACTATTTATCAGCTCTTGATATTAAGCAGTTATCGGTGGAATGGACCATATTTAAAAAAAAATACTAACCATGCGACTATGTTTATGGGTTTGTAACAATTACGTATAATTAATTATGCTTTAATGATCTCTCTCGTTACAGTTACAGCTCTGGTGGCTAGACTGATGATCCCAGATATTTAGTGTGTAATTGACTTAATCTGGACTGTATAAATAGGAAGATAAAAATCGATTCCAAATAATTTTCTACTTTGTATATTAAAGGCAATTTAGATTTATATCCTTAAATTTTAAAGTAACTTACAAGATTCTTACCGTTGAAATGAAGACAAAGAAAACTGAATATTTCGGGACGCAGCAAGGACGCTATTGTAGTAAATTTTCATAAGAATTATGCACTATTTGTACTGCACATTACTAAAATTAATACTATAAATTTAAACAGACGTTGAAAATAGCTTTTAGGGTTCTAGCGCGTGCACATTTTAAGATTTTTTTTTAAGTGTTACAGTCGATAACTCTTTATTATCAAATATATTTTAATCTTGTGTTCTAGCTCCTGTTGAGGAAAATGTCCAAAACTCAATTGTCTAGAAAACTATAGAATTTAAATTTTTACATCTAGGTACTCTAATTCTCTTCAAAAGAAACTTGTATTACAAATTTCATTAAGGTTACAAAAGTATTCCAGACGTGAACTTAATTCTCATTTAAAAAAGTCTGGACGCAGCAAGAACAAGTAACCAGATATACTATTTAAATTGAGTTAAGTCTTAAAACTTTCATATACTCCTTGTCTAATTATTTTTCATACAAAAACTCCCTAAAAATGCATTTGAATAACAACAATCCGATTAGATAACGGTAAAGTAAATGACTATAAAAAAAATGAAAAAGTAAAGTCACTAACCAAGATTCGAACTCGTCATGCAGGAGTCAATTGAATTTTATTATCCGATGTACAGTGACTTAGGCCACTGTGCTATGCTCGACATGTGTCTACTAGCAGCTATATCTCGTAATATATTGGTTCCATGTTTTAAAATTTACACAAAACCATTTCGATTTACTATAGATTTCTTGCTCATATTATAACGAAATCAAGGAAAATAACGACATAGACACATATCTATGAGCTTGTTAGTCATTTCTTGTAGTATTTTTCACTCCCACTCGTACTCAATCAATTTTGACGTTTTAACTGTCTTGAATCAGATTTAATTAATTAAAAATTAATTTACCTATCACTTTTTTGTTTTTGATATAGAGGTCTGAATTTTGGTACACAAGATACACTTTATGACAGAAACCAGCTTACTAAATTTGGTTGCCCTTACTTTGTTATTTCCTGAGATATACATTTTTTTAGTAAGAAAACACAAAATTTGTATGGGAAAACCTGACCCGATTTTCCTGACTAACAAATTTATCCAAGCCACTTACAAAAGGAGGGTATGTACCAAATTTGATCAAAATCGGATCATTATTGTTTGAGTTATCGGTGTGATACATATACACACACACACACACACACACACACACACACATATATATATATATATATATATATATATATATATATATATATATATATATATATATATATATATATATATATATATATATAAACATATAAAAATTTAAACTGACCCTGGATATGGGTTCTAGGGGGCCTAGTTCGCGGTCATTTGAAGAACTTTTTTAAAATTCAAAAGTCGGAATCTCTTCAATGGTGAATTTTTTTAAAGAAAATTCACTAAAAGGATAGTGTACCGAACTATAAACGCGGCAGGTATTTTCCTTGCTAATCGCCTGGATGATTTCGTTTTAGTTAACCTAATGGAACCAGAATTTAAAAAAACAAGAAAATGTTTTAAAAAAATTATCTTAGTGAGTTTTCTTAATAAAACTTCACTATAGCAACAATAAGAAAATATCTGCTGAAAATTATAATTTTAGACTCAAATGTGACAAGGTTGTCCAGGTGTTGAAAAAATAAAGAAATCTTGGCCTAAACGTATAAAATCTGGACACTATTGTTTTTACCAAATATCAAAGTGAAACAAATCAAAATGTTACATGTATCGCATGCGATCAAATCCCGCACGCGCATTAGGCAAACATTCTACCACCAATTCGCAGATGCTAGCTGATAAATTGTTTGTTCACCTGACAGTTATACTAACAGAAACTTGATGCCACAGGAAATTGTATATTATATTCTAAAGGTCAATTAAGAAAACAGATAATTACAGAATCAATTAAATCGTGAGTTGAAACACATTCAGCTGTTTGAATCTTAGATGATTTTGAGTTTAAAGATAAAAGAACAAACTGTTTTAAAATCATTTTTAGAGACGTAAGCCGATTTATTCACAAGATTCACAATTCCTATACTATGAAACTTACCAAATCATGGTTTGAGAAAAAACGTCATATTTCCTTTATAAAAGCGAAAGTTTCTTGGAAATTCCTCTTCCCTAAACCTCTATCTTTCCATTATATGCTACATTTTCAGTCTACAGCTTTAATTGGGGCCTTTTATCCAGCTTAAAATATAGTTTATTAAAAAAATTATTGAATCCCTCACTTAAAAAACCATCATTTGGCAAATCTTTTAATTCAGGTCACCTGTCATTTTAAGTCGGTAATTGTCGACAAACAATTTAAATGGTTTTCGGGACATATGTGGCCGAGATTTCTCGATCGCTAGTTCGAGCTACACAAACGTGCTCTTTACGCGTGTTATTTGTATTGTTTGGTTACCGTTTAAATATAAATTATGCCTGTAGTACCTATGTATTAATCTACGCATGGCATTTGACTACTCAGTCTTTGTTAGGTCATGGGACTTTAGCTACTCAAGTCTTTTCAAATCATCTCTTTCAGATTTTATTTTTAATTAGGAAAAACTCCAAATCTTGTGAGATAGATGGCTTAAAATTCACAACAAAAGTTTATTTACACAATTTATAGCTAAATATGAAGCCTCATTCTAGTTGGTCTAATACTTTCAAAATACAGCGTATTTAAAAATATTTTTGTGTATTTAATATATATATATATATATATATATATATATATATATATATATATATATATATATATATATATATATATATATATATATATATATATATATATATATATATATATATATATATACATATATATATATATATATATATATATATATATATATATATATATATATATATATATATATATATAGTAATATTTATTGAGATAGATTTTTAAAGAAACAGATGATGATATTTAGGGACTAGGGTACAAGATTGTTACTGGTGAAATTGGTACAAGAACACCAATGACAATAAGTGATGATGAACAAATTAAGAACGGAGGAATTGTTCCCTATACACGAAGTGAAAGAAGGACAGAAAGTGTAGGTGAAGTCGGAAAAAATTAGGGAAGCAGGTCGAAGGATGAAATCTGGTAAAGCTGCAGACCCGGGTGGCATAACGATCGAGGTTGCTAAGGCAGTAGCAGAACAGAAACCGGAGATATTAGAAGTTCTGATGAATAAACTAACCAGTTCTAGAAGTTTCCCGTCAGAATGGAAGACTACTCGATTGGTGTTATTGGAGAAGTCACAGAAAAAAGAAGGTACAGGACGTGCCAAGGAGAGAAGGCAATAAAAACAGGTTTGTGGCCATGGTAACATTGGACGTAAAAATGCATTAAATACAGCACCATGGAGAGGCATATACGAAGTATTAATAAAGAGGCAAGTTGAGACATATCTGCTGAAAATAGTATGTAGTTTCCTGGAAGACAGGCAGCTACTGATTGTACAGAAATATCGGGTGCAGGTTACATGTGGCGTGCCTCAGGGGTCAATCCTAGGAGCAACACTGTGAAACTTGCTTACGATAAGGTTTTTAGTCTGGAGTTCGCAAACAACACGGCTATTATAGGATATACAGATAATTTGGCGCTGGTTCTAAGCGAGGGAATCAAGGCTGATATAGAAGACAATATCAACTGGTCAGTAGCAAGGGTGGGAAACTGGACGGCAAAAAGTGGTTTAAAACTCGCGCCTCATAAAACTGAAAGTATAGTGTTAGTGGGACGAAGGACACTGAGAACAGTAACCGTCAAGATTGGGAATGCAGAAATTCTGTCGCAGACAAGCCTGAACTACCTCGGCATACAAGTAGGAGATAACACGAAGATAGGTGTGCACATAGAAAAAGTAGTGGCAAAAGCATACATGATGGTTGCAAAGCTAGGG
Source organism: Tillus elongatus (assembly GCA_964006375.1). Classification (NCBI taxonomy): domain Eukaryota; kingdom Metazoa; phylum Arthropoda; class Insecta; order Coleoptera; family Cleridae; genus Tillus; species Tillus elongatus. The sequence continues at coordinate 228,561,194 of OZ023262.1, read as the reverse complement.
CGCCTGATGCCAAATATCGGTGGATCAAAACCAGGGAGAAGGAGAGTGCTGAGTAGTGTAGTAAACCCAATCATACTGTATGGCGCACCAGCATGCAAGGCCGTGTTGGCAGAGACAAGATGTAGAAAAAAGGTTGAGGGGGCACAGAGGAAGGTAGGTATCAGAATAACAAGTACATATGAAATAGAGGTGATTACACTTATTGACAAGAGAGTAACTTATGAAAGACACGAAAATGAAAGACAAGAAAAAAAGAAGGCAAAAAACCGAAAAAAACGCTGGAGTGGCAGCGAGAGTGGGAAGAGGAAATGTCAACATCCCAGTGGACAAAGAGGGTCATCCCACACATACAGACTTGGATATCGAGACAGCATGGGGAGGTGGGTTATCATTTTACCCAATTTCTATCTGGTCATGGGCGTTTCAGGTCTTACCTCAGTAAAATGAAAAGAGTCGACCAAGAGGACTGTACGTATTGTGGTGATAGGGACACGGCCAAACACACGGTCTTTGAGTGCACAAGATGGTCGCAAATACGAGAACAAATATATAAAGAGATTGGCAGGGATTTAACAGCAGATAATATGGTGGAGCATATGCTGGAAAGTGAAAGGGTGTGGAATACTGAAGAAAGAGGGATCGTAGAAATTATGAAGTCCAAGGAGGATAAAGACAGTATGTAGAAGTTTTAAGAACAACAAGTGTTAAGGACGTGGTAAAGCAATGCCAGCGAGTGGTTTTCGCCACGTCTCTAGGTGTCAAGGGGGTGTTTAGTAGGCAGTCCCGACCTGGAGGGAAGGGGAGTCACCACAGTGCCGGTTGGTGTCAGATCCCGGAAGCGCCAGCCACCTGGCTGCGTAAAAAGCATTCACCTCCGCTATGGGAAAAAAAGACTGTTTCAAATAAAGTTTCAGCAACCTTTTTATCCAAACAGAGAACGAAAGCTAATGAAGCCGAAATGTAAGAGCTTCTAAAATACAATTTTTATAATATTTTTTGTTCCTAGTCACAATTCATTTCAGGATTTTTTTTTAATTTCACAAATTTTGACGTTAATAATCGTTACTTTGACGTCTCTAAAAGAAATACCATTATAGGTATTTTCGATTAAACTTTTGGATATTTCTTGACGGTTTTATGCGAAACAAATGTAGCCTTTATTCATTTTTTCGTAATAGATTTTGTTTCCCCATATATCTTTATATCTTGGCTACTCCAATTCAAGCGTCGTTATCTCTTTTAGTGGCTCAAAGAAAAGTAATTTTGAACAACGGAGATAAACTGTGGCCAGCGCGGTGGCCCTATCTTTTTCCTTTAGAGTTTTAATTATGGATAATTATCAAAAACCGATTTTCTTTATTTAACTAGCCGATACCGATAAGCTACGCAGAAATTACTATTTCTGGAACAAAGGTAAGGAAAATACACATTTTGTGAGCCAAACATAATTTGAGAATAGGGATGCAATTATGTTTAGAAATAAAAGTTGATTTTTGACCACCTTTTAGAAGTTTTTGTTTTCATTTCAATCTTTAAGTTTGTTCCATTGCAGAAAATGCATTTTTAAATCATCCTGTTGTCCTAAATTGAAAACTTGATTTTCTAGGTAGATCTTTATGTTTACACAATAAATTAATGTTTGGTTTTCTCACAAACGATTTTCTTTAAAAGTTTTAGGTAACACAGGTTGTGATTATTAACAGATTATATTCAAAACTACAAACACTAATATGGCGTTTATAAGGAAAACAGTTGATTGTTACCCTTACAGCTAAGATGCCACGAAAAATTCGATAACAGATTTAGGTATCTCGTCAAAAACTGCTTTCACAATGTCTAGTTTAAAAGGTCTTTTTTTTTTAATTGTTTGGCTTATTTTTTTTCTTTTTCTTTAACGTCGGCCTATTTCCGCCACTATGGCCAATCACCGACGCCAGGGAGCAGTTTCACCTCACTATCCTGGACATTTTTCCGAACCCCTGCCATTCCGTAAGGAGGGTAGTGATATTTAACGTGCCCAACATCGCATGGACACGGGACCGACGGCTTTACGCCCCCTCCGAAGGGCGGAACGTGCAGACATTCAACTTGCTCAAATACAATGTCAGAACCTCTGTTGATGATAATGTTACAGTTTGTACTGAAAAAGTGAAAGGAGTACCCTGGGATCGAACCCAGTACCCTTCGGTTCAGAGGCACACGTTCTTGCCCCTGAACCACTGAGGTTCTAATTGTTTGGCTTAAGAAATGCACTTTTCGTTTCGGTAATTATAAACTTAAAGATATGAGTCAAACTATCTTGCAGATAAATGGTTGCAACAAAAATGTGTAATTTGCCATAATCAAACTGATTTCGTGTCTTGGTAATAACCCAGATCCCGATGATAAAGCTCGAAAAACAGACACCCTGTCTACAAATTAGAAAACTTCCTGTCTAATTAAAAATTAGTCACTGGTTTATCATAGCTCTAAGAGCAGGTAAACAATTTTACTCACTGGTGTTGTAATATGTAGTGTTAATAGAAAATGTTTAAATTTGGCGCATCTGCTATTTGGGAAGATAAGTTGTAGCCATAGAGTTGGAGTTTCTTTTTATTATTGGTGAATTTTTATTTGGAAAGTAGGACTTTCGGAAAACTTTTTCAAATAAACGCGAGGTAGGGCCCCTCAAAACCCATATCCAAGCGCCGTTTGAATATATATAATATATATATATATATATATATATATATATATATATATATATATATATATATATATATATATATATATATATATATATATATATATATATATATATATATATATATATATATATATATATCAAGTTTTCAATTTAGGACAACAGGATGATTTAAAAATGCATTTTCTGCAATGGAACAAACTTAAAGATTGAAATGAAAACAAAAACTTCTAAAAGGTGGTCAAAAATCAACTTTTATTTCTAAACATAATTGCATCCCTATTCTCAAATTATGTTTGGCTCACAAAATGTATATTTTCCTTACCTTTGTTCCAGAAATATTAATTTCTGCGTAGCTTATCGGTATCGGCTAGTTAAATAAAGAAAATCGGTTTTTGATAATTATCCATAATTAAAATTACTTTTCTTTGAGCCACTAAAAGAGATAACGACGCTTGAATTGGAGTAGCCAAGATATAAAGATATATGGGGAAACAAAATCTATTACGAAAAAATGAATAAAGGCTACATTTGTTTCGCATAAAACCGTCAAGAAATATCCAAAAGTTTAATCGAAAATACCTATAATGGTATTTCTTTTAGAGACGTCAAAGTAACGATTATTAACGTCAAAATTTGTGAAATTAAAAAAAAATCCTGAAATGAATTGTGACTAGGAACAAAAAATATTATAAAAATTGTATTTTAGAAGCTCTTACATTTCGGCTTCATTAGCTTTCGTTCTCTGTTTGGATAAAAAGGTTGCTGAAACTTTGTTTGAAACAGTCTTTTTTTCCCATAGCGGAGGTGAATGCTTTTTACGCAGCCAGGTGGCTGGCGCTTCCGGGATCTGACACCAACCGGCACTGTGGTGACTCCCCTTCCCTCCAGGTCGGGACTGCCTACTAAACACCCCCTTGACACCTAGAGACGTGGCGAAAACCACTCGCTGGCATTGCTTTACCACGTCCTTAACACTTGTTGTTCTTAAAACTTCTACATACTGTCTTTATCCTCCTTGGACTTCATAATTTCTACGATCCCTCTTTCTTCAGTATTCCACACCCTTTCACTTTCCAGCATATGCTCCACCATATTATCTGCTGTTAAATCCCTGCCAATCTCTTTATATATTTGTTCTCGTATTTGCGACCATCTTGTGCACTCAAAGACCGTGTGTTTGGCCGTGTCCCTATCACCACAATACGTACAGTCCTCTTGGTCGACTCTTTTCATTTTACTGAGGTAAGACCTGAAACGCCCATGACCAGATAGAAATTGGGTAAAATGATAACCCACCTCCCCATGCTGTCTCGATATCCAAGTCTGTATGTGTGGGATGACCCTCTTTGTCCACTGGGATGTTGACATTTCCTCTTCCCACTCTCGCTGCCACTCCAGCGTTTTTTTCGGTTTTTTGCCTTCTTTTTTTCTTGTCTTTCATTTTCGTGTCTTTCATAAGTTACTCTCTTGTCAATAAGTGTAATCACCTCTATTTCATATGTACTTGTTATTCTGATACCTACCTTCCTCTGTGCCCCCTCAACCTTTTTTCTACATCTTGTCTCTGCCAACACGGCCTTGCATGCTGGTGCGCCATACAGTATGATTGGGTTTACTACACTACTCAGCACTCTCCTTCTCCCTGGTTTTGATCCACCGATATTTGGCATCAGGCGCCCTAGCTTTGCAACCATCATGTATGCTTTTGCCACTACTTTTTCTATGTGCACACCTATCTTCGTGTTATCTCCTACTTGTATGCCGAGGTAGTTCAGGCTTGTCTGCGACAGAATTTCTGCATTCTCAATCTTGACGGTTACTGTTCTCAGTGTCCTTCGTCCCACTAACACTATACTTTGAGTTTTATGAGGCGCGAGTTTTAAACCACTTTTTGCCGTCCAGTTTCCCACCCTTGCTACTGACCAGTTGATATTGTCTTCTATATCAGCCTTGATTCCCTCGTTTAGAACCAGCGAAAAATTATCTATATATCCTATAATAGCCGTGTTGTTTACGGACTCCAGGCTAAAAACCTTATCGTAAGCAAGTTTCACCGTGTTGGTCCTAGGATTGACCACTGAGGTACGCCACATGTAACCTGCACCCGATATTTCTGTACAATCAGTAGCTGCCTGTCTTCCAGGAAACTACATACTATTTTCAGCAGATATGTCTCAACTTGCCTCTTTATTAATACTTCGTATATGCCTCTCCATGGTGCTGTATTTAATGCATTTTTACGTCCAATGTTACCATGGCCACAAACCTGTTTTTATTACCTTCTCTCCTTGGCACGTCCTGTACCTTCTTTTTTCTGTGACTTCTCCAATAACACCAATCGAGTAGTCTTCCATTCTGACGGGAAACTTCCAGGACTAGTTAGTTTATTTATCAGAACTTCTAATATCTCCGGTTTCTGTTCTGCTACTGCCTTAGCAACCTCGATCGTGATGCCACCCGGGTCTGCAGCTTTACCAGATTTCATCCTTCGGCCTGCTTCCCTTATTTCTTCATCTTTACAAGGTGTAATATCCTCCGATTTCACCTTCACTCTCGGCCCTTCTTTGACTTCGTGTTTAGGGAACAATTCCTGCGATCTTAATTTGTTCATCATCACTTATTGTCATTGGTGTTCTTGTAACAATTTTACCAGTGACAATCTTGTACCCTAGTCCCCAAAATATCATCATCTGTTTCTTTACAAAGAGAGTCCCGGGCTTGTTTCTTTGCCATTGTTATTGCTCTCTTTAATTTCTTTCTCCTTTCCCTGTATTGATTCTGTGCTTCCTCTCTATCACTACTTGTGATGTTTTTTTTCCTATTGACTTTATTGACCTTCCTTCTTGCCTTGGTAGATTCTGTTCTGATTTTGTCGATCTCTCCATTACACCGATATGCACCATTTTGTCTGCCGCATTTCTGTTTCCTCTTCAAGGACATCTCACATTCTCTTTCTAGTGCTCTATTCAGGTCTATGACACTACCTTCATAGATTTTTCGCTATGTTTATATCTCTATTTCTTCTACTATTTTCCCTTGCTCTTAAGCCTTATAGGACCACCCTTTGATTGTTCGAGTTTGGTATTTGAAATAGTGAAACATGCCCTTTTAGCGAAGCTTTGGGGGCAGTTTCAGTATACATTATAAAGTGTATGCAGTTTCTAAGTTAAAAGAGTGATATCTTGTAGGCCCTACACCATAGGGTAAAATCGGTATATTATTTTACACACACGCACTTAGTATATATATATATATATATATATATATATATATATATATATATATATATATATATATATATATATATATATATATATATATATATATATATATATATATATATATATATATATATATATACATACAAGGCGTTTCATTAAGGGTAAAGCTGTACCATATCTCAGTATAATCAAGTTTTATAATGTATAATGCGAAAAGCTGGATTTTGGCTAAGCAGAACATAAATAGAATAAAAGATTTTTAAATGTGGACATTCAGAGAAATTATGAAGACAACGTACATCGATAGAAAGCCATAATTGTGCTAGAAAATGTGAGAGAAAAAAGATTCTTATAATTAAGCACATTTTGTAATATAACAGCTTCATGACACGATTATTTAAAAGAAACCTACCCCAAAAAGGAAAAAGAGGTATAGCGAGAAGGAAAACAAGGAACAATTGGTGAGGTATGGAAGCTACAATATGATGAAAAACTCATCGCTATATATAGTCGCAGCGATGACATTTTTCATCATATTGTAGCTTCCGCATATATATATATATATATATATATATATATATATATATATATATATATATATATATATATAGGCGATGTCGCAATGTCGTCGCAGCGATGACTTTTTTCATCATATTTTAGCATCCGCACCTCACCAATTGTTCCTCGTTTTCCTTTTCGCTTTACCTCTTTTCCCATTTTCGGGTAGGTTATATATATATATATATATATATATATATATATTTATATATATATATATATATATATATATATATATATATATATATATATATATATATATATATATATATATATATATATACGCCCTACTCCGTAAGTTGCTTAAGTCCTCCGAGCATAATTTTACAGGAGACACAAAAAACTGTATAACATTTAAAATTATTGTCATAAATAATTTTTATTTTGGGTAAAGGATGTTGAGACATTAATTGGTTAGGATATAATACAATAAACCATTAACAAAGATTATAGATTATAATTTGGACCTAGGTGCTTTTGCCTATCTTGCCTTTGTCGTCCAGTTTGGGTCCAGGTATAATTTGCTAGTAAATTTTCTGCACTAATATAACATAGCGTAGGCAATGCATCTGAGAAGGCTTTGAGATTCTTTGCCTGGTTTTTTAAGTGGTCTACTGAACATGTTACAAAACATAATTTTGCACATTCTGATTTTGCCTGCACCTTGTAATTCCACATAATACTTGTAGGAATAATATCTTCTAGTTACATTTACTTTTAACCGGTTCCTAGCTTCTGTAAGGGTCAACTTCTTAATCAGTGTGGAGATATAGATCCTTCTTTCTTTCCAGGAATATTCTCAGAAGTTTTATAAAAAAAAAATTCGTGTCTTCTTCACAGATCGTATCATATTTGAATGCAGGATTTACATCACAAGTACATGGCGGTTTTGTATGCCTGGCTTGCTATTTCACTCTATAATCCCAACATGGTTCTTTTTTACATTTGCCAAAGTACTCCCGTCCACGTTCTTTAATTTATTTTTATTTACAATCGAATCTTTCTAATTAACTGGTCTTCTCATTCTTCTCTTTCTTTCAATTGCTCCTTTTTTCAGCATTGCGTTTTTTGTAGAGGCATCATTTATTCAGTAATCTTGTAAGTGCTCCTCAGTAATCACAGATTGATCAACATCGACAGCCTATGAAGAAATCCCTTGCTCTTCATATTCTCGTAAAACTTTATCCTTTATTTGCTCACTGCTGCTATGATCATCTGTTGCTGTAGCACTGTAACACTGTACTCCAATATTGTCTATTCCCAAATCTTGCTTACTGTTATTTTGTTTACTTAACCCCTCTATTACATTATACTCCTGTAGTTCTGCGATTTCTGTTGAGTATCCTGTGTTCTCTTTACATGCAAACTCATTTCTAACACAAAATTGTGTTAATCCGGTGCATCAAATAATACAAACTATGAAGATAGGAAAATTTCTTATTGTGTTATTTTAGAATGGAGTTAGGTGCCAGTCGTCGTTCGATTTTTAACTACTATATATATATATATATATATATATATATATATATATATATATATATATATATATATATATATATATATTTATATTGTAGTGCCAAACGATACGTGGGTTTGATGACTGTGTGACCTCGGGTTGCATTGCTTAGGAAGCAGTGACCACGCCGTGGTCTGAGCGACCAAGTGGGGCTGTGACTGATAGATATCAGTCACAGCCCCGCTATAAGATATAGCATTCAAGTTTTGTAGTTAGACGGATATCCAAGGGATTTAAGCTGTGTGTTGGGATGCGAGGAAAGTAAGTAGGTTGCTGAACCATATTGACTAAAGAATTGCTGACTGCAAAGGCCTCCGCTGCTCTCCCTTGTGGATCAGTTTTTGAAGATCCTAGCCATTTCTTATTATAGAAATTGAAGTCACCAAGAATAGTGACCTCGGAGGAAGGATATTCAGAAATCAGAGATGGTTGTTTTTTTCAGGAAGGTCGTCGAAGATCTGGACAAAGTTGTTGTCAGAAGGTGACCGGAAAATGCAACAGATGAATTTTGTTGCAGCTCTGATAGAGAGTATGTCTTTTCTTCCAGCTTCTAAATTGATGCAGGGTAGATTGCTACGGACGTATGCGCACACGCCTTCATGCAATCTAAAGGAAATACGGAGCTCATACCCCAGGAAACTCAGGTGATTAGTGGCTGTTTTGGCACTGATTTGGGTTTCGGTAAGGAAGAGGAGTTGGGGCCTATTAGCCAGGAGGAAATGGTGGACAGTGCTTAGGTTAGAACTTAGGCCACATATATTCGAGAAGTATATGTTAAATCTTGATGCCGTCGCCCCCTGTACACCCCCCTCCCGGAGATCCGAATGGAAGGGTATTTTATCTCTGGAATCTTTTGTACATGGAGGAGCCGTCATCATTTTTGTTTATAAGGGAAACCTGCTCATACACCAGAACCGGAAACGTCCGATTGGGCTTCACGGATGGTACTTCCTCAGGCGTGAAAAAATCCTTTACTATCACGTAGAGGAAAGTCCACTACCACCTGCTTGATTCCGATTAGTCGCCTCGTACGATAGGCAGGATTTACCTTGGGCATATTCTTTTAGTTAGTCTCCGGACCTACAGGGGGTAATATGGCACTAGAATCGACAATTTTTATCTGTCTACTCCCGAACAGCTTTTAGTTTTGAAAGTAATTCAAAATGACGTTGACGATTGTTTTGATAAATCGGGTATACTGGTCGAATTTAAAATAATTTGAGGGTTATATCATGTTTTGCTCTCGTCATATATAAACATTTTCTACTCGGCAATAACTGCCGCCTATAACGTTAGCATCTCTACTAGGTCGACAAGAGTTCTTAAACACTCGTTATATGGCATAACTGTTAACCCTTTCTAGGACACAGTTAAAAATATTACACTTTCTTAAGTCTTGCCTTATCACGTTCGTAGAAGGCACAATGTCATTTATGACTTAGCATGCATTTTATCTCCTTCGAAAAAGGGAATTTATCATCCAATAACTATGTAATTATATCTGGCAGCGAAGTGAACTTTTCGCTTTGAAATTTCCAATTTCATAAGTCAGTCAGTCCTGAATGTCACCGCATAAAACGAGGCACTGGCAAGATACGTACCGAAGAAACGAAGGGTATCAAACTCCAACCCGTCTCATTATCCTGAGGTTCGTATGCAGGGCGCCATCTGATCTCTCGATAAAATATTACTGCCATTTTTCATCCTCCTTCAGCAGCGTTCGAGATGTCAGATATAGACTTGATCATTGGGGGGTATTAAAAGAACGCAGTGATTTCGCAGTTTGAAAACATCTTATGGTATTGAATTAGAATAATAATCATTCAGTTTTATGTAATCACATTTTTATAATGATCTGTAAATTTATTACTGTAAGAAGTAAGTAAATTTAGCCGATACGGATACTGAAACTAATAAAACAATATTTCTCACTTACATTTTTCTTCATAGGTCAGTTATTTTCATATATTAATATTTAATATTTCAACATTTCACTGAATTAAATATATCAATATATATATATATATATATATATATATATATATATATATATATATATATATATATATATATATATATATATATATATATATATATATATATATATATATATATATATATATATATATATATATATATATATATATATATATACATATACTGGCTGATTCTTTACAAGTTCCTATTAGACGTTTTGGAGAAACTAGACTGATTTGGATTCTGAAAATTTGTATGGGGTTTACCAATATGTCCAATACATCTAAAATATTTAGAACAACCCGTGACTTCCGGTTATACCGGAAGTGGACACTAACTCGCTTATTTTAAATAGAACGCCCTGTATATTATTACAGATTCGAATACAGCTGATATTGACAATTCTCCCAATATACGGCATTGCTACTTTAAACTGAGTGTTTCACGAGATATGGCCGTTTTTATTACAAAAATATGTCCCCTTCAACGCCCTGTATCTTATTAATGGATGCAAATTGGAAGGTCTTTGTTATGCTTTTTTTTTCATTATTGTATATTTTAACTTAGTACACACAATCTTCCAACAAATTGATTGTTGTCTACGGGGTGATTAAAAACGCATATGCGCAGATATCTAATTTTTTTCAAATATATCACCCTGTATATTATAATGCCATTGGCAAGATAATTTACTACTCTTCCATTTTGTTACTCATTATCTATACCCAAACCGTACGGTTTTTGAGATATTCAGCTTCGAAATATGCAAGATGGGTATGTATATGATTCCTGTAGTGTGTCATGGAAAATAGCAAACAGTATCTAACTTTTCAGTTTGGCAGTTATGAGTAATACAACTAAGTGAACTTTACTTCTCTGCACAAAAATTAAGTTTGATCTCAAGAAATCAATATGATGTACTCAAAATCGGATTTTATTAATCTGCTACTAGTTCACGAAGAATTCTGACGAATGTTAGCAAGAACATGTGTATTTGCAGAACCATATGTAGACTTGCCTACACCTTCCCATGAAACTGTCAATGCCGTTATTAGAAACTTACCACACTGTGAACCAGTTAAGTCAACAAACAAACTAACTAACTGAACTAAACAACGAAACAAATTAAAATAAAAATTCAAACAATTGAACACTGAAATATGAGAAAATTATATGTATACATATTATAATAAATGCTCGAAGACATCCCCTGCCGTTGCAAACACCTATTTGCTCGCTGAACTATTTCAGCGATGGCCTGCTCCATCTTGTTTGATGTCAGCAACGCAAAAGCATGTCGAACTCGTCTGATTATGTCTTCCTTAGTTGTAACCGGGTGTCCATACACTACATTCTTTATGAATCCCCAAATAAAGCAATCTAGGGGTGAAAAGTCCGGAGAACGTGAGGGCCAGACGTAAGGACCTCTATTTGCTATCCACCTGCCAGAAAACATTCGTTCCAGTGCATCACTAACAGCTCTGGTACTGTGCGGTGACGCGAAATCTTGCTGGTACCATGTCTGATTCTTTTCCTCGTCTGACATTCCAGCTAATTATGGTTGAATGACGGTCCTCAATATTTCTAAATAATGTTCCCCAGTAAGATTCTTGTCATAGAAGTGGACACATAAAATTCGATCACCTGGAAATAATAACAAATCATAATAATAACGAGTGGGTTGTGTTACCTTGAATTTCACACTATGGAATCAGAATTTGAGAAAATGAGTAAGCCGTACTTCTTACTGAGTCTTACTTAGTCTGTTGGAAAATAGTTTGAAATAAAACTTTCATGCCTACGTACCTTTTATTGCACAGAATACATTAAAGGACCATCTATTTTTAAATCCTCTTCGCCAAGTGATATGAGGATGTTCGGAAGCCCAGTAGTGACAGTTGTGTCTATTGAACATTCCGTTATTCGTGAATTTCGCCTCATCAACCCAAATGACATTATTCAAAAAATTCTCATCCTCATCTTTCTGCATTATAAGTAATTTATAAAAGTTGACCCTTTTTTCCAAACCAGTGCTTACGAGGGCATGTACTGTGCTGTAGCAGTAAGGTCTCCATTTATGTTTTTTAAAAATTCTTTGAATCGTTGAAAATGAGAGTCTCAAGTGACGCATTAATTCTCTTATAGAGGCATTAAGATATGCAGTCAGAAACACTAAAACATTCACCTCATTCTCTTCATTATCAAGTTCACGTTTTGCTCTGACACTTTTTGCTGTAAATGATCCATGTTGTTGTAAGTTTCTAATAACGGCATCAACAGTTTTATGTGAAGGTGGGGGTAAATCTGGATATCGTTCTGCAAATACACGCCATTTCTTGCTGAGATCCGGCGGCATTCTCCATGAATTAGTAGCAGATTGATAAAATCCTGATTTGAGTATCCAGATCTTGCCATTGATTTTTTGCGATCAAACTGAATTTTTGTTCAGAGAAGTAAAGTTCACTTAGTTGTATAACTCAACTCAAAACATAACTGTCAAACTGAAAATTTAGTTACTGTTTGCTATTTTCCATGACACTATACAGGAATCATAATACATACCATCTTGCATATTTCGAAGCTGAATATCTCAAAAACCGTACGGTTGAGGTATAGGTAATGATTAACAACATTCGAAGAGTAGTAAATTGTATTGCCAATGACATTATAATATACAGGATGATCCATTTGAAAAAAATGAGATATCTGCGCATATGCGTTTTTAATCACCCCGTAGACAACAATCAATTTGTTGGAAGATTGTGTGTACTAATACAATAATGAAAAAAGAAATATGCATAACAAAGAACTTCCAATTTTCATCCGTTAATAAGATACAGGGCGTTGAAGAGACATATTTTTGTAATAAAAATGGCCATATATCGTGAAACACTCAGTATAAAGTAGCAAAACCGTATATTGGGAGAATTGTCAAAATCTGCTGTATCAGAATCTGTAATAATATACAGAACGTTCTATTTAAAATAAGCGAGTTAGTGTCCACTTCCGGTATAACCGGAAGTCACGGGTTGTTCTAAATATTTTAGATGGATTGGACATATTGTTAAACCTCATACTACAAATTTCCAGAATCCAAATAAGTCTAGTTTTTTCAAAACGTCTAATAAGAACTTGTAAAGAATCACTCTGTATATACAGGGTGTCCCACCGAAAGGGGCAAGTAGCTTTTGGGTGTCTCTGTGTCTAGTAAATGGAAATTTCTTTCAGCCATCTGCTACAGAATTTTAAGGAGCATATTCCGAAAATAATTTAACATACACAGGCTGTCCCATAATTCAGTGGCAACACAAACTTGTATTTTTTTTAATGGAACACCCCATATATTATTACATATTTCGATTTGCGATGAAATTCTGACTCAAATATTATAGAGGTCTTATAGCTTTAATCTCAACGGTTTTTGTGTAAATGTCAATAAACTGTCAAAATGAGGTTATGTTTGGCGTATTTTAGCTACACCGGCAGTCGAACTGCAATGAATTTGTCTGAAGGAATGTTTTAGGTAGATGGTCTTCTATGTAGAATACACTCCAAGGTGTCAAAAAAATAATACATTGTACAGGGTGATCACTTTTCATGAATAATTAATTTACTGCATTTTTTCAAATGGGACACCCTGTATATTATTACATATTTGAATTCTCCATAAAATTCCGCGTACAACGGTATAAAATTATAGAGCAGTTCAATTACCGGATTTAGAAATATTTAAAAAAAAAATCGAGATTTTTCTAAATTTGTCAATTGCATTATGTATTAACGGAAGAAAATTTTATAGATTATCATCTCCAATCTAGTTTACAGTGAAATGATGCACATTAATGAAAATCTGTCTAAATTCTCAGTCGAAAGTTAGTAAAAAATATCTTTGATTAAATTCGTGGAGTTACATGTCGTAATTACCGATCCGTTCAGTTAAAACTTCCAATAAACGCTTCTACAATGCATTGAACTGGCTGTGTGATAGTCAAAATACATGAACAAGCAGTTGATGCGACATTTTCTTGGGTATTTGCAATAGTTTGCGGAAAATTCTCACTTCGGTGCCGTACAAATTCATATGTTAGTTATAGGGAAAGGTATATCCGCAGAGTAGAGAATAGGAAAATTGAATTGTCTGTTAAAGAAGGCTGATGTCATTTCATACCTGTCATTGAATGTTATCATTCATCGCTTGTGTAATAATTGTTTTATGATATTTTCAAATAGTTTTTGGTTCATCTCTGTGTATTTCTAGTTTTTCTTGTTCACTTTTGTTACGTCAGTTCGTTTATTCTCAGTTTTCTGTTCTTTTTCGTAGCGTTAAGTGATAATTTTAAGTGTACAGTTCAGGTGATTTTTTGGAGTTTCAAACATGAATTTATCTGTAAGTGAAAAAGTTGACATGGTATTCTGTTTGGGAAAAGCTGACAAAAATTCTCTTCTTGCTGCAAGGATTTATCATCAACAATTCCCACATAGACGGCAACCAAAGCGGCAGGCTTTTGAACGAGTGAAGAGAGAGTTCATAAGTAAGGGAAGTGTTAACTCGTATCCTAAAAATCGAAGACCAGTTATTGCTGTTACTGACGAAGGTACGCAGTTGAATATATTGTTATCACTAGAGGAAAATCCTCACACATCCACAAGAGAGCTGGAAAATGAAACAGGCATACCCAAAACAACAATCAATAGAATTGCAAGGAAATATAAATATCACCCATATCATATGAATACACATCAGAATTTAACCGAGCACGATTTCGAAACACGATTGTTCTTCTGCCGTACGATGTTAAACCGAATACATATGGATAATGAGTTTGTGACAAACATTCTATTCACTGACGAGGCGACTTTCAGAAGTACAGGCATCGGCAATAGACACAATATGCATTATTATAATGTCAGAAATCCACATTGGTTGAGGAAAATCGACAATCAAAACCGATGGTCACTGAATGTTTGGGGAGGGATAATTGGGGATTATGTCATTGGACCATATTTCTTGGATGGCACGTTGACCGGTGAGAAATATGAACTATTTCTCAGGAACGAATTAGGATCACTCCTCGACGATGTAGATCTATATTCGAGGCAGCAACTGTGGATTCAACATGACGGTGCTCCAAGCCACTCGTCTATTTCTGTAAGGAACTATCTGAATCAGCGCTTTCCAAGAAGGTGGATAGGCCGAGGTGGACAGATCATCTGGCCCCCAAGATCACCAGATCTTACACCCTTAGATTTTTTCCTTTGGGGGTATGTGAAAGACATGGTCTACAAAGAACCAGTTACGACAAGTGAGGATATGCGGAGAAGAATCATTGATGCCTTTGGTAGCATAACTGTGCCTATGTTAATAGAAGCCAGGCAAAGTTTCGTCAAAAGGCTTCAGCTTTGTATCAGATATGAAGGAAACATATTCGAGCACCTGTAATTTTATTTATTCTGCGAATAAAAACAAGTAGAAAAAATAAGAGTTGTTTTATTGCAAATAAGGCAAGTATACATTATATCATAACATAACAGTAGTATTAAATTCTCCCGACTATTTGCATCTTTGTGACATTATCTTGAAGAGCATAATTATGGCTTCTTACTTTTGACCTTATAATCGAATTCCCCTTTGACTAAAAAATTAATTGCAGATTTCATAAATTATCATTGTGAAGTTACGTTATTCAATGAATCTATTTGTCTGTGAAATTCGTCACATTTTTTAAATATTTCTAAATCCGGTAATTGAACTGCTCTATAATTTTATACCGTTGTACGCGGAATTTTATGGAGAATTCAAATATGTAATAATATACAGGGTGTCCCATTTGAAAAAATGCAGTAAATTAATTATTCATGAAAAGTGATCACCCTGTACAATGTATTATTTTTTTGACACCTTGGAGTGTATTCTACATAGAAGACCATCTACCTAAAACATTCCTTCAGACAAATTCATTGCAGTTCGACTGCCGGTGTAGCAAAAATACGCCAAACATAACCTCATTTTGACAGTTTATTGACATTTACACAAAAACCGTTGAGATTAAAGCTATAAGACCTCTATAATATTTGAGTCAGAATTTCATCGCAAATCGAAATATGTAATAATATATGGGGTGTTCCATTAAAAAAAATACAAGTTTGTGTTGCCACTGAATTATGGGACAGCCTGTGTATGTTAAATTATTTTCGGAATATGCTCCTTAAAATTCTGTAGCAGATGGCTGAAAGAAATTTCCATTTACTAGACACAGAGACACCCAAAAGCTACTTGCCCCTTTCGGTGGGACACCCTGTATATACTTCAGCCTTCGTGACGGTAATATTACTATTTCTTAAAAAATTGTGGGATATCCGTCAATTGCAAAATACAAACCATTTTAATAAATTACGGAGCTCTCGGAACTACTTATTCCATTATCAACGCTACAACATGGAAAGAAAAAAATACATCTTACATAGAAAAAGTATGGATGCAGCATGTGCGTTATGGTAGTGAATTGTCATAGAAATTATCTGGCACGAAATATTTTTTATAACTTTTTGTTTCTTGTAACATAGAAATAAAATTTTGGTATATAGTTTCCATTTAATATCGTAAACTTACGTACCAAATTTGGTTACCATGTCTTTTCTATTTTTTGAGATAAACATTTTTTTCGAAAGAAAATCCAAAATTTTCCGGGAAAACTTATCCAAGCCACTTACAAAATAAAGGCACGTGCTAAATTTTATCAAAATCGGTCCATTATTTTTTGAGTTATCGGTGTGATACATATATATATATATATATATATATATATATATATATATATATATATATATATATATATATATATATATATATATACATATAAAAATTAAAACTGACCCCGGATATGGGTTCTAAAGGTCCTAGATCACGCTCATTTGATAAAATTTTTAAAAAATTCAAATGTCTGGATCTCCTCATTAGTGAATTTTTTCTAAGAAAATTCACTAAAAATACAATAATTTTAATTACTTAAAACAATGTTTAAAATCGACAAAATTCAATCTGACATATTATGCACAGTAACTATTATACATTTAAATTGTTGTTTTAGTGAATTTTCTTTAAAAAATTCACTAATGAGGAGATCCCGACTTTTGAATTTTGAAAAAATTTCTTCAAATGAGCGCTAATTAGCCCCCCCAGAAAACATATCTGGGGTCAGTTTCAATTTTTATATGTTTATATATATATATATATATATATATATATATATATATATATATATATATATATATATATATATATATATATATATATATATATATATATATATATATGTATCACACCGATACCTCAAAAAATAATGGGCAGATTTTGATTAAATTTGGTGAAAAAATTCCTTTTGCAAATGGCTTGGATAAGTTCGTTAGCCAGGAAAATCTGACCAGGTTTTCCCGGAAAATTTTGTGTTTTCTTTCAAAACAAAATTATATCTCCGGAATTAACAAAGTAAGGGCAACCAAATTTTGTACACATGTTGACATCGTTATAGGTAAGTTACTCACCAAAATTTAGCTATGTAGGTCAAAAGACAAAAAAGTTATAGGCATTTAAAGAAAAATAAATTGGGGTTTTCCTCAAAACGTCAAAGTGGCGATTTAAAATGTCAAAATTGGCAACATTTAGGCAAATAACTTGAATCTAATACGCGCTATAGAAATAAAATATCTCAAGAAGGATGTTTTACAAACCCTAAAGTCTTAGTTTCAATCGTCATTGTCCTTCATTTTACTAAAATGTTTGCAGAAAATTCATTTCAAATAGACCCTCTCTCTGATGCTTGGCAGTAGCCTTAGCTATAGAGTTTATCGTTTAATGGCATATAATTTTTGTCGAATTTTCGTAAAAAATCAATAAAGCTCAATATATCCGTTATTATATAAGATATGAAAAAAATTTGTATATATTAATTATAGGGTGTCTTGAGCTACATCTTAAAATAATATTTCTACAATCACAGGATGGCCCATAAGTCGTTGTTGATACAAATTTCCTTTTTTTTTAATCAAACACGCCTTAAGTTATTGCATTTTTGCATTTTCCATCGAAATATAATGCATGTTTGTAAGAAAAGAAATTCTGGACGCAGTAAGTGCGTTACGGTAGCGAATTTTGATCAAATGTTGCATATTTGTATAGCTCAATTTGCTATTAACCTATAAGGTTGACCAAGAAACGTGTTTTTTCGGGAACACTTTAAGTTCACTTTTGGAAATTTTTGTACATTTTCACACAATAAAGTTATTTTGATGAAACATGGCACATTGTTTTTACTATATAGTTTATACTGGTAACCAAATCTGATGCCTGTTTTCTTAAAAAAACACACATATTTGTTTTTAAAAACATTTTTATGAAAATTCACTACCATAACGCACTTGCTGCGTCCAGAATTTTTTGTTTTGTCAAGAAAATATAAATATAAAAAAAATTCCTATTTCTTTGAAAATTTCCCTAAGAGCAATTTCGAAGTCTTCTAACGACATTCTTTAATTATTTAAGGTAACAAAATGTAAAATGGAACAATTACTAGAATTTATATTATGGCCAGTACCAAGATTCTGTTCAGAGCCTCGGTGGTTCAGGGGCAAGAAGGTGTGCCTCTGAACTGAAGCCTACTGGGTCCGATCCCAGGGTTCTCCTTTTACTTTTTCAGTACAAACTGTAACGTTAACATCAACCGAGGTTCTGGCATTGTATTTGTCCAAGTTGAATGTCTGCACGTTCCGCCCTTCGGAGGGGGCGTAAAGCCGTCGGTCCCGTGTCCATGCGATGTTGGGCACGTTAAATATCCCTACCCTCCTTACAGAAAGACAGGGGTTCGGCAAAATTTCCAGCATAGTGAGGTGAAACTGCTCCCTGGTGTCGGTGATTGGCCATAGTCGCGGAAATAGGCCGACGTTAAAGAAACAAAACACACGCACACAAGATTATGTTCAGACAACGTACTTCCACATCGTCACAACGTGTTAAAGTATCGCATCGGAAACAAAGATTTGGGAACGAACATTTTTTGTCTGTCTATCTGTCGGTCCGTATGTCTGTCTGTTTGTAGCCACGATGACTTTAGAACGAATTGAGATATCGTCTTTAAATTCGGTATGCAGTTATCACTCGACAAACAAACGGTTTGGATTGTCTTTGGGTAAAATCGCTTTAGTGGGTAGGGGAAGAATGGTGGGTGATTTGGTGAAAGTTGACATTTTTTCGTTAAAACTGGAGTAATATAACGTTTTAGGGTTAATTTATTAGAAAACTTTAATGTCATTAAATATCTGGTATTCTGTGCTGAAATTAAATTAGGGGTTGAATGTGTAGGGGTTGAATATTGTTGACAAAAATTTCCAATTTTTTTGCTAAAATGGCATAGAACGACTCAAAACAGATAGAAAACTTGATTATGGAACGATTTTTTTTTTGTCTGTCGGTATGTTGGTCGGTCGGTCTATCGGTATGTCGGTATGTCGGCATGTACGTCTGTCTGTCAATAGATGCAATAACTTTCGAAAAAATTGAGAGATCATCTTCAAAATTAGCATCTAGTTAGCACCCGACAAAGGAACCCGTCGAATGGTTTTTCGGTAAGATCGCTTTAGGGGGTAGGGGATAAATTAGGGGTGATTTGGTGAAAAATGACATTTTTTTAAATCAAACTCGAGTAATATAACGGTTAAAATGTTTATGGGTACAGGAATACAGATATTTTCTTCGTGGTCAAGTTATGGGCCCCAAATTCATTACAAGAGAATCTCTTTCTAAAGATAATAAGTTATCACAGGTATGTCGAAGTTATGATTCAATTTGCAGCACTATTTTGTAGACGTATATAACTTTTCTTCTGTGTTAGTCTAGCTTTAAGGAATCTGCTGGTTTAGCCAATATATTTTATATTACAATCACTACATGGAATACAATATACCACCCTTTAGCAATTTTATCCTTACTTTTAAGGTTACCGAAAATATTATTAATTATTTTTGAATATCGAAGTGTTATTAGTGAATTTTTTTTTAAAAATTCACTATTTAGGAGATCCTGACTTTTGAATTTGTAAAAATTCTTCAAATAAGCGCGAACTATGGCCCCTAGAACCTATACCCTGGTTCAGTTTCAATTTTTACATGTTTATATATATATATATATATATATATATATATATATATATATATATATATATATATATATATATATATATATATATATATATTAGTTAAGTTTATTGTTTAACGGTCCATAACGCACTTGCTGCGTTCAAACTTTTTTCAAATTGGTTTCATATTTAAATCTAAATTCTAATTTATTGGAAATATTTTTTATGTAAGGAACCCAAATGTAAAAAATGTGAGATATATCAGAACTCGAAATTATATTGGTCTTGTGTCGTCAGATAAATTTCATGGTATTTGTAGAGAGTGCCTTGTATTGTGATGGTAATTATTTGAAGAATTATATAATAGTTTACTAAGTAATTTGAAAGAGGAAAGAGCTAAAACTGTACTATTCCGAGATACAAAATAATTAGAACAAACAATAAGAACGTAATTTTAGATTGATACATAAAACAAACGAATTCTCAAAGGTATTTTATTTTCGATCAGATGATCCAAATTATTTTCTGACCAACAATGTTTATTCTGAAGATTAATGATTCCATTACAGGAAATTGAGCGTCATCCGAAAAAAAATGTACCTATGCAGTTCCCAATTTTAACTAAGATTAACATTTTATTAGATTCATAAAATGGAATATTTAAAATGCACCCCCGTTCTTTCCATGAAAAAATTTAGGAAATCTTTATAGTATTTTTGTAAACCACTCGTATTCTTCTAAAAAGAGCAAAGGGCAGTTAAAAAGTTGTGAGAAGGATATATGATGATATACGTAGGCCCAGTGGCATTACTGGAAAGCTAAAGAAGACAAATTGCAATCAACGCAAGCCAACAACGTCATCTTCAGAGTCAGGGAGTAAAGCCTCCTAAAAAAAATCCATGTTTCAAAATATTGAAAACAAAAAGGGCAAACCGAAGGATAGGGATTCTTTGGACGATGATATTTCTCTCAGCAGTATTGTTTCTGTGCAGCCTGATTTAGACGTGATATGCATTTTTTGCATAGAATGCTTGTGCACAAGCAAGACATGGATTCAGTATGCCATATGTGAATGATGGGCACATAAGCCTCCACACTGAACGAATATGAGATTTGAGTATGTGGCTTCTGTAAATAATTCATACTACTTCATTGAAAAATAAAATATAACCAACGGTACATTTTAAATGCAATTTGCTATATTCCATATTACCCGATAATACTATTCTATATACCGCCATCTTGTCAACCCCAAAAAAATACGTCATTTGGCATACATACAGGATGCACCAAGTATCATTCTACAACCCCAACAGCCGCCATGGAGGTGTTGCTGGATCTGCCCCCCTACATTTAGTTATCATAAGGGAGGCCGGGCTAGGACTATACAGACTAGGCTGCAATGATAGACTGAAGATCAACCCAGGGTTCAGGGGCCACTGCAAAATTCAGGAGCTCGTGAAGAAGCCCATGCTTGAAATGAGATCAGACTTCGTGAGCCCGCGAACCTGCAGGTAAAACAATTTTACAGTGGAAATCCCCGACCGCGAGGCATGGCGGGAGGAGACTCCGGGCCTACTACAGGACGCGCTCGTCTGGTTCACGGACAGATCTGGTGGCTAGCCTGGGACGGGGGCAGGCGTTTATTCGGAAGGACCAAGGGTAAGTCACAGTAAGTCCCTCGGAGCTCATGCAATGGTCTTTCAGGCCGATGTACACCATCTTGCACTACGTGCGAAAGAACAAGAGGAGGGGCTACACCAACAAGCGGATCCTCATAGCCACAGACAGCCAGGCAGCCCTCAAGGCCCTAAGTAGCCCACGGGTAAATTCCAGGCCGGTAAGTGAATGCCGAGACGAGACGAGCGACCTAGCTGAGCGGTCACCCTCATCTGGGTGCCGGGTCACTCGGGAGTCAAAGGCAATGAAGAAGCTACTAGTCTCGCCAAGAGAGGATCAGCAGAACCATTTATGGGACCAGAACCGGTCCTTGGCGTGACGAAGAGCACTACCAGGGGATTCATTAAGTCCTGGGTCAGAAACGAACATAAGGTGTACTGGGCAGACATCGGAAGTCAGAAATTGAGGAACCCAGTTCAAGGAGAGCTGTGGAGCTGCTAAATCTTAGCGGAGGACAGCTCAGGAACATAACAGGCTCTTGTCGGGACAAATGGCGGTCAAGAAACACCTGCATAAAATGAGGTGGTTCGAAGGGAACTGACATGCAGACTCTGCGGCGAGGGGGGGGGGGGGAATCATCCCAGCACATCTTGTGCGAGTGTGAAGCTCTGGACCGCAAAAGAAAACTGATCTACGGACAGTCTAGACCGGAGACAGAGCAGAATAAAACTTCACATTACGAATTGCTATGCAGACTAGCTCAAGGAACAGTGATTTTGAAATTGGTGGAGTAGAAAAGATAAAGGGCATGCACAATAAGCCAAAGACTGCGGTGCTATCAGGACGGTAAAGATGCGGACCAGCCCTAGGGGGAAGAAGTATCCGTCTATGTATCGGTATCTTTTTTGTGTAAAGATCGACAAGGTCGTTTAAATTAGAGAATAGTTGCGTGATTATAAGGATATTAAAATATCATTCAAGAATTGGAAAAAAAATCAGCGGTTTTCAAAATATTTCTAAAAACTGAAAACCTGTCAAAACCAAGAATCATTTTAACTTTGTTATTCCTGGAAATTTTGACAAAAAGTAATGTATACATATATATATATATATATATATATATATATATATATATATATATATATATATATATATATATATATATATATATATATATATATATATATATATATATATATATATATATATATATATATATATATACATAAATTATTTATCTACATTTTCATCCAATATATGATTACTTCTGCCTACTAGATTTTGAGTTACAACCACCATCTTTTGTTTTTCTGATAGCCGCCATATTGAAATTTTACACGTTGGATAAAAAAAGTTCGCAACGCAACATGTGTGTTGTGGTAGTAAATTTTCATTAAATGCTTCAAATTTGAATAACTCAATTTTGTACAAATTCAGAAAGTTGAATTTTGGTATTTTGTAAGGACTTTGACAAAGCAAGATATACGCCAAATTTCATTAAAATAACTTTGTAGTTTTCAGAGAATTTTTTTTTTCGAAAGAAAACCCAAAATTTTCCGAAAACCTTGTCCGAATTTCCTGGTTAACGAACTCATCCAAGCCATTAATAAAATAAAGGTACTTGCTGAGATAATTATTTTTTGAGTTATTGGTGGGACACCTATATATATATATATATATATATATATATATATATATATATATATATATATATATATATATATATATATATATATATATATATATATATATATATATATATATATATATATGTATATGTATATATATAAATTGAAACTGACGCCAGATATGGGTTTTAGGTCCTAGTTCGCGCTCATATGAAAAAAAATTGGCAGTCTCACCAACGATACCTCTCTATTAGTGATTTTTTTTAACAAAAATTCGCTAAAATGAGGATCGCAACGATGTATCAACTTACTAATTCAGTTAAGAACAAACGCATAAAACCAACTTTTTAATTTTTATCAATCAAACTGACGTGATGATAGGTATACACAATCGAATAAACAATAAACGAAAACAATTAAATATACAGCAATAAAAACAATGAAATAAACAACAAACGTAGACAATTAAACATAACCTTAATTTAAATAACAATAAAATAATATTAATAAGCGATCCTAATATGCCTTCGTGGCAATGCCATTTATTTCTCTATCAACTGCCCCTTTTAATTCCTCAATGCTATTGTAGTTTCGATTTTATATGTTATATTTCAAATAACACCATAGGAAAATCAAGTGGTGTAAGATCTGGTGATCTCGCTGGTCATATCACTGTTCCACTGGTTCCTTACCCACCTCCCCGCAAATTCTTGGTGCAGATATGCTATTGCAATCCATCTGTTGTGGATAGGAGCACCATCTTGCTCAAACCATCTGATTTTTTGCAATTGCGACAGTGCTAACTCCTCTTTATTCAAATATCTCGCTGACCGTTTCAATTTCCGTTATATATAATTGGCCCAACTATTTGGTCAAAAAGAGCCTACCATACATTAAATCAAAATTTTATTTGTGGTCGCCATAATACCTTGTTATGTCTATTAAAAATATCACAATTCGTAAATTTTGTCTTGTGTATCCAAATGATTGCGCGATGGAAATTTTCATCATTTTCGTTTTCATTTAAAAACCACTTACAAAAAGTAAGGCATCCCATCGGGTCTGGATTGCCTATTAATGTGTGACCACATCGCTTGTGGTACGGTTTGTATTTATTTTTGTGCAAAACACGAATCGTTGTCGGTGCACTTGTACCAGAAATTACAGATGGCTCTTGCGATGATGCATAATTATTTACTTCTAACGCTGACAGAACATTTATTTCAGCTACCGCATTAATGCCTCTGGTTTTAATTGCATTGTGAAAGTTCTTGTGCTCGTAAATATGTTGTGCGATCTCTTGAAATTGCGATAAATGGGGTTGCCTTCTTTCGAGACAATTGTTATATTTTCTGCACTTTTTTGTGTATTCCGACCACAACAATGTAAATACAAAACATATCATACCTTTAGTCTGCATTGCACCTTGCCTTAATATTGCTTTAAATGCAAGTAGGGATAAACAATACGTCAAGTAAGACAAAACGTTAAATGTCACCTCATAAAGTAACATCCACCTAATAAAAAACAGTTTTAAGTACAGTTGGTGAACTCAAATCACCAAAAGATACCAGTGGATTAAATTGTTTTATCCTCCGATTACGCTAACTTTGTATGTGAAACGATCGACAAGTCTTTCAAAGGATGTGTTGTGGTGATTTGGGTTCTTCAAGTGTACTTATTGGTGCTCATCTTAGATTCCAATCTTCACTTAGTAAAAAAAAAACAGTTTGATTGATAAAAATTAAAAACATGTTTTTATGGGATGCGTCTTAATTAAAGTAATAAGTTTGATAGATCGCTGAATTCCTAAATTTTTTTTATCTAAACATGTAAAATTCCAATATGGGGGCTATAAGAAAAACAAAATATGGTGTAGGCCACTCAAAATCTGGTAGGCGAAAAGATCATAAATTAGATGAAAATGAAGATAAATATATATTTTTACATGCGGAATTTACCTTTTTTCAAAGTTGTTATAATATATATATATATATATATATATATATATATATATATATATATATATATATATATATATATATATATATATATATATATATATATATAATTCTTGGTTGTGACAGGGTTTTAGATTTTTCAAATATTTTAAGAACTGCTGTTTTTTTTCCAATTTTTTAATGACATTTGAATGAGCTTATAAATCACAGACCTTTTCTCTAATTTAACCGACCTTGTAGCTCTTCAAATAAAAACGATACATAGAAGGATACTTGGGGCACCCTGTATATGTGTCTGAAATATTGCGTTTCTCTAACTTATACAGCTATATAGTCAAAAAAATTTTACAGATGAATTGAAAGTAAAGTACCAGACAAACTTTGTATGACCCCTATTTTATAAAATTAGGTTCTTAAAGCAATTAGCAATTATGTCAAGGGGTCTGTATGCAAGAAGAAAGCCGTAAGCAAATTACAGCGTTACAAATCAGGTTGGCAAAGAGTGTGAGCCAACGGGGTCTCGTAATAAACAAGTATATTGTAATGAGGGTGGCGGTGGCGACAGGAGACGGCGTTTGGCGGTGGTATCGGGAACGGGAGCCGGCGAACGGAGGCAGAGAGCACAACCCTCGGGTGCTAATAACAAGCGTGAGTCAGCAGAAGAGACCCAGCATAGACAGAGGCGTGGGTGCCAGTGGCGTATATGCAGCCTGATTGCAGCCTTTATTTTCTTACACGTGTGTTTTTTTACTAACAGCAGGATGAAAGTATATAATGGTTTGCGGGGGAGACTTATATTATCAGCTTTTGCTTTTGCACGTATTTAAAGTAAAGCATCAAGGTGTCGGACATTATGGCTAGTCAAGGTAAAGGCGAAACTTCAGGTTTATGCCACTTTTAGCAATGAGTCAGACAAGTGTAAAAGCACCCTGTCATCGCATAATTTGGAAGCACGTTTTCTAACACATAAAACAACACAAGGTGCTTTGAACAGAATCTGGGGATTGTCAGAA